>ML677352.1:28922665-29177804 GCA_007922305.1 Dermatemys mawii
GGCTACATAGACCTTTGGTCTGACCCAGGAGGATACTGGGCTACATAGACCTTTGGTCTGACCCAGGAGGATACTCTTATGTTCTTACTAGTTTAAGATACCTGTCATAGTGGTTTAAATAAAACTGCTGATGAGCCTATCTTCCCCCTTAGAATATTGTACAAGATTTAAAAGTTCTTCTGTAGCATTCTCTTTCCGTAACTATCCTTGCTATTAAGGTATAAATCTTACTAATGTAGGTGCCTAAAGTTTGGCCCCTAAATAAATGACCTCATTTTTAGAAGTGCTAAGCATCCACTGCTACCAGTGGAACTGGGGTTACTTAACAGTTCTTAGAAACCAGATGCCACAGGCCCTGATCCTGCATTATGTAGCATACAGGTTACCTGCTGTGCCTGCATGAGTCCCACTGGCTTCCAAAGGGCTTCAAAGGGGCTTATATATGGATTTTTCAGTGTCTGAAAATTCTGTTCTACCCACCTGCGTTATATAAACAATATGCTGCTTCAGCTCAGTTGACTAGTGTTCAGTGTAGCAGGAAACCAAGGTAGACAGACTTGTTTTAGAGACAAGTATTATAATAGAATTTAATATTGATTGGGATCAGACTAAATGATGTTGGTGGGTGAACTTTTTTAAAGGGTTTCTGTTTCACTAATGAGGCTAAGTAATTTAGTAGACACTCTTGGGACAGTTTTTTCAGTGACAGTAAATGGGCAAGGAAGTTATACGACTGAGATGGTCTGTGTATGTTAGTATGCCCCAAGGCCACAGTGACTTACATTGCCTGTTGCACTGAAGTGCTTACTAAATGAAATAATTGTGACGAAAGGATTTTACCTTATTGCTTCTAGACCACCAATTTCCTGTAAAAGGCTCAGAATTTAATAAGAGGAAATTACTTTCAGTATTCTATGAAGCCTACAAATTCTGAGGGCCAGCCCTGTTCCCAATGGAGTCAATGGCAAAACCCTCATTGGGAGCTGGATCAGACCCTTAGTCAGTAAACAGTGAAAGCATAACTGCTGTCACTAATTAATAAAAAATGACTATCCCTGATAAGGTATGTGAGTGACAAAGACAGACATTCCCTTATTTCAAATACAATAATGTTTAATATAGAATTATATAGAAAAGTTTTGCCATGTGTTGATTTACTGACTATGGAGAGTGTGCTCACGGTTTCGTAGAACACTATGCAGTCCCTGCTCTAAGAAACTTGCATTGTAAGGCTCTGAACCTACAGATGCTTGTGGGTGGACCCTTTTATTTCACACACAATGATCTCTCATGGGAACCTGTGAGGGTGCAAGAGTCTTCCCATCCAGATTTTACAGTAGTCAAACGCAGTCCTCTAAATGAGGAATATAACTACTAATATTCCTCTGTATATTCTTCAAAGAATAGAGTTGACAAATCAATGCAGGTTTACTTTCACAGTCCATTAGGAAAAATTGTACACCACTTTGACATTGTTGTATAGTATTTTGCAGTTTTAAAATATGACTTTTTAATTACATTTTAATTGTTTTCTTCTTATTGAATAAGGACCAGAAACTTTTTGTGAAGGGAAGTTTTATAAACAACTCCCCCACCCCCACATCTTTCCTCAAAGGAACTTAAAAGATAGCTATAAAAATTAATTACTCCTCAAATTTCCTATTCCCATTTTACAGTGGTAGATACACACAGAGGCACAATGGGGTTAAGTAGCTTGCATGCTGGTAACTCAGCACAAAATCCAGGAGTTCTAACTTCCAGTTCAATTTTCCACACTTTGTTTGTATTCTATGAAAATATAACAATTTCATAAGTAGTCAGGTAAAGATTTCTCACATCTTTAATGGATGCATGAACATTTTTACCGTATCTACCAACTAGAAGTCAATACAAAAATTAAGACGGTTCCCACTAGCAAGAGCCAATGGCAGCACCCTAGTAGCTCAGACCCACTCCTAGTAAATAGCAAATCAGAGGCTGCTGAGATTTATATGGTGATAAACTAAGAAAAAATACGATGGAGGGGCTTTTTAAAATTTAAATATATGTGTATATTGTTATGCAGTCTTAACAGTTTATTTTACAGAATAACTAGTTTCATTTTATGGTGTACAATGTAAAGAGGAGCATTTAGAGAGCAAAAGGCAGTTTTGGAAGCACAAAGTAGTTCATAAATATTCAAACTTCAACAGTTTCTTAAACTGATTTGATTTAAGGTTTCAAAACATTTTTTTAGGATATAATTTTAATTTAAAAAAAACTGCATAAGAGAACCATTGTCTTTTTGCATTAGTTTAGATTTGTAGTTGTAAGCTATGGCTGTTTCGATCTTAAAATGAAAGTTGCTAAAAATTAAATCATAATGGAGTTTCTACTGCATACAAAATAACAAATATGCTTTTTCGGGAAGCATACCTGCTTTTTAATGAAGAGGACAGAGGTCCATTTGTGTTTGCTTCCTTATCTGATTCCCTGGATAATCAATCATGCAAGACAGAATATCCACAGCACAGAATATTTAACTCTTGCAAGGATTAGGAAGGGTAATAAGATTATTATGTGGATAACATGAATATCCAGTTATCATAATTAATAACTGTAAGGGTCATTAAACTTCATGCTTCAGACAATCTCTGGCAATTAGAAACTAGGATAAAACCTGATCTAGGAGGCAGATTACCCTGTATCTGCATACTGTGGAGTTCTTGTACCTTCCTCTATAGCTTCTGATGGCGGCCACTAGGCGAGATAGGATACTGACTAGACATACCTTAGGTATGATGCAATCTGGCAATTCTCATCTGTTCCTATTAGAGCAAAGGTTTTTTTCATTACTACCATTAATTCAATTTAAACTGCTAGTGACAAAGTCATTACAATTCGAAGACTGTCTGGTCTATGGAAACTGAGTTTATGGTGTCAGACTAGTTCCTGTTGGAGGTGTCTGTATCACTCACACTACAGCTGACATCTATGTTGCTTGCCTCAATGGAGATAGCCAGAATTAAATGAATGTTAATGAATGCAAAAATACATTCTTACCACAGAAATTTTCTTTCAATATGGAACTGAGGGACATTTGCAGAAACTTGACTGTACTTATTCTATGGACAAGGAAAGGGCTTCACAAGCACTAAATTAATATTTTTAGCAGAAAAAAAGCTGATGTAGAATCAGCACAAAATGCTGGTCTTGTGCAAGCCATGCAAAATGTCTAACTAAAAACCACTGAAAGTGGTGGATTTTATAACCTGCTGACATTGTACTTTAGTTCATTATTTTAAGAAAGAGACAAAATTTTGATACTAGCCCTGTTTACATTGAGCAAGAAACCCATATTACCGACTTAAACCATGCTCTTGCTAGAAAGGTGCTAACAGTTTTGCCAACTAACATTGACAGAATTTTATCCTAATAACAAAACTGTGCTTTTAAATGAACATATTCATTCTAGTAATATGAAGGAAAAATGTAAATTCTTTTCTAGTTTCTATTTGAAACTGTGTTTTCTGGAGGATTGGGATGAGGAGAGGGTAAGTACTTATGCATAAACATTGTACATTATTCACATCTTACCACATCCTCTTTTGCACAGAGCTGATGTGTTACCATGAGCCAAGAACAGTTTCTCTTCTGTACCTCATAGCCATTGAAACTCTAATGAAAAACAAGTTATTAAAATAGCATTAGTTATAAAAACAAATGTCCTTTGCATTCTTGGATGTACACAAATGTTCTCTGATCAAGAACCATAACTATAGCAATAATCTTAATGTTTGTTTGTAGAACTTTCAAGTGATTTTTAAAAAAACTTTGAAATCTAGGTAGGTATTTACAACACTTAGATAACAGTAGCTAAATGGGTAGTTTAATCCTGAATATTAATGGAGAAGTGTTCTGATTTCACCCAATTTAGCTGTAGCAATGTGATCTAGTATTTGCAGAAAACACACAAACAAGAACTCTAATTCAAGATCTTTGAAAGAACTTTTGTGGTGTTGCACTGATTAATATGAAAAATCCAGTTAGATGTATCTAAACATGATTCTCATGATGGAAGGAACATGATTTGGAAGCAACAAAATACAATCATATATGCTTTCCCCATACCATCTTACACTGGAAATGTTCTCTATTAAAATGTATTTAGATTTTGGAGTTTGAGTTACACACACACAACTAATCTAAGGACCTGTTTACATGGAGGATATTTGTACTGATGTAGTGACATCACTGAAAAACTGTAGATGTGCTGCACTGGTATATTATGGGATCTTAAAATTCTACTTCTCTCACATTTAAAATAAGAAACTAGCATGTTCTCCTGTGTAATCTGAACTGCAATTTGCATATAAACCTTGTGGTTTTGATAAACTGGCAGAGAGTGCATGATGAAAATTAAGTCCATGAAAAGTAATGTAGTATAATTTGTTAAAGGAGATTGCTTGTAATTATCATTACTACAAACCATTGTGTTTAAGACTTAACGCTAATCAGTGGCTTGGCAATGGCTAAAGAATATTAGAATCTGGACCAAACTGCCTATTTAAAACTGTATCCTCTGGGAGAAACATTCTGACCCCACTATATTTTTGGTGTTGCTCAGATCTCAAAATGATGGTTGATTGTCAGATTAAAAACCTAGACAGATAATGTGATTCAAATGTCAGATGCTGGTGCTATGTCAATTCTTTTTTTGTATACTTCACTGTTCTGTGCTCTTAGTTTACATCACATAGACAACAATGAAAAAGCAATCATCATCCTATGAAACTGAGCAAGGACTATGCCAAATCTTCCTACAGCATAAGGTGAAGAGAGAAATGGACCACCTGTTTTCTGTAAAACTCTCTTTTACTGTACTGATGCTGTAAACACCATGTTAAATTTGCTATAAATATCACTAACTTTAACTGTAGCAATCCCCAAACTATTCATAAGCTGGATAAGAGACAAAGGTGGGGTGGGACATGATATAACATCTCCATAGATCTGCAGATCAGAAAAGGCTACAGCAGCCATGCATGTAACTAGGGGTAACTTGGGCCAGGATGGCCACAAGCCTCATGCCACTTGTGGGTTGTAAGTAGGGTGACCAGATGTCCTGATTTTATAGGGACAGTCCTGATTCTGGGGTCTTATATAGGCTCCTATTACCTCCTGTCTCCTCTCCCAATTTTTCACATTTACTGTCTGGTCACCCTAGTGGTAAGGGCTATGCCTCCTGCACGGGGGCAGTTGAGTTTGGGATACGTGTGTGTATGTGAGGGGGGGAGGAGTATTATGGGGTGGATTTCTGGCCCTGTGACCTCACGGGAGCCCCAGCTGGAGAACAGTGGGCAGCAAAAGGGAATCCCAGCGCTGCCCGGGTGCCGGGGGGTCCCCGGGACAGAGGCGCAGGGCTGACAGCGCGGGTGCTTCAAACGGGAAGGGGGAGGGGCGGTATTTGGTTTCCAGAGCGGGGTCGCGGAGGCGCGCTCGGCGCTGTCTCCCCACCAGGACACCGCTCTTTCCTCAGACCATTGCTAGGGCCCCACGCGTGCTTGAGGGGGAGGCGGCGGCCCTAGAGGAGCGGTGGGATCTGTGGTGCGGCCCCCGCCCCGGGGCCGGGCAGCCGGACTCACGGGGGCGGGGGCCTGCGCGAGCAGGAGGCGGCCGGCGCAGGAGCTGGTGGTGCAGAATCGCTCCTGCTCGTTGAGGAGCTGCACGAGCCCCGCGATGGCCTCGTCCACGGTGCCCTTCCGGCTTTCATCCGCCCGGCCCAGGCGCTGCTCCTTCCAGCGCCGGAAGGCGGCCATGGGCCCGCGGGGAGAGAAAGCTGGGCCGAGAATGGCGCGCGGCCGAGCCACAGGCGGCCCAGGCGCCCGGTTGGCTGACGGCAGCCCGGTTGGGCCAAAGCTACCGGCCCGGTCGCAAAGCGCGCGGGGCACTTCCGGGCAGGGGGCGGGGCTCTGTGTGCCGCCTCTGAGAGGAACAGCCGGAAGAGGCGGGGCTGGTCTAAGAACCTGGACGGCAGGGGGCGGGGCGTTCGGACCGTGCGGGAGGCGCTGCCGTTACCTGAGGGGGTCGGCCCCTGGCAGGTGAGGCGGCCTCGCGGCCTGGGGGTTTCGGCGGTAGCCGCAGGAGCGAGGGGTGGCTGGAGGGCCCGGAACTGAGGGGGGCTGAGGGCACGGCCGGTGCCGAGCGGCTGGGCGCGGAGACCCCGCCGCCTCTGGGAAGCCCCGGGGAGATCCCTCTTCCTGCGCAAGGGGGGCTCTCCTCGCTCCCTCCCTGGGCGCGTCCTGTCCGCACCCCGCTGGCGGTCGGGGGCCGCGGTCCGACCCAGAGTTCAGAGCCGGGATCCCCGGGGCGGCCGTTCCCGTGTTCGGGGGGGACAACACCTGTGTACCGTGGGGCGGTGGGCTGAGTAGACCAGGTCATCGGATCTAGCGCTTTGGGCTCTAGCATCGGCTCCGGGGGCAGGTCCCGGAGATTGACCGGGATAGGGGTTTAAACACCGAAATGAAACGATGAAAAAGGCTTTGAAACCAAGTCACCGCTCCTCTATGAGATGGGAATTGACACCTTTGTACTGGTGGAGGAACTGAGGTGCAGGTGTTGGGGTCAGAACCTTCTCATGGGAGCACTTGCTTTACCGCCGGAATGAGTGGCATTTAAATTCATTGTAACTCCTTTCTTTTATGTTAAATGACTCTCATTTAAAATCTAGTTCGCTGCATCTTCCTCAGGGAGGCCAGCTGTACAATTTGACAGCCAGTTTTCTAGAAGGTTTTAATATAAGAATCCAATCCTTCTGAAAACCCTGTGGGTGGTTTTAGAGACACAGCTTATATGTTATTAGGTGTCACTGGAGACAGTCTTGATTCTCTGAATTGGGAGACAGTACTTTAGCAGATATAGAAACCCTACAAATATTTTATTATAAAACGTCCATGCTTTTGGAATTGGGGTGTTAGGATCTGAAACAATAAGATAGTTTGGAATTATATTTAATAATATACAACCATTTAGTTGTTTGAGCGTGGTGTTTCTTAAACCAAACCTAGTTTTCAATGTAGGACTGAAAATTAGACAGGAGTAATTCTGAACCTTGCACCTGGGAATGAACTTTGGTTTGAAAGTATAACAAATACAATTTCTACAGGGTATAAATAAAATCTGTGAACAGTCTTGGAGTTCTATATTTCCATCTCCCTTATCTGGACCCCTGTTGTTCAATTGGAACTTTTAGGTCCTAGGCTGCAATTTCCACACAGAAAATATAAATTTATAGTGTTTTCACAGTGTGTGGAAGAGGCGTTTAATGAGCACGCAAGTAATACTTTAAGAACTCTGTGAAGTCTGCTAGGGAACTCACAGCAGATTTACTTTATCTGGGAAAAGTGTAAATAGGCAATATAGAAATTTGGGTTTGTCTACATAATGACAATTATTCCGGATTAAGGTAGTTTGTGAATTTAAACCCCAATAGCTATTTCTGAATAACATTATGTATTGGTGTAGCTTAATCCAGTTCCAAAGTGGATTAAGCTAATCTGGAAAAAGGCACTCTCTGGAATAACTACTGCATGTATAGATAAACCCTGAGAGAGGAGAGAGCTAATGAGAATTACAAGTTCTAAAATTCCCAAACCGATAAATGCATTTTGCAGTGCCTGTGGAAGTAAAACAGGGTCTCCAATGTCCTCTGGACTATGCTTTCAAATAAAAAATAACTTGCAAATGTATTTTGTTCATACTTTTAGGTTTGGAGGATTAAGAGGCATAAAGAGGAACCTGTGATTCAAGAAAATATAGTAGAACCTCAGAGTTATGAACACTTGTGTTACGAGCTGACAGGTCAATCATATACATACCTCATATGGAACTGGAAGTATCTTGTCAGGCAGCAGAGACAAAACAAACACACACTTGTACAGTATAGTATTGTGTTAAACATAAAATTATAAAAAAGGGAAAGTTTTAAATAAAAAGTTTGACAAGGTAAGGAAACTGTTTCTGTGCTTATTTCATTTAAATTAAGATACAGTAGTTAAAAACAGCATTTTTCTTATGCACTGTAAAGTTTCAATGCTGTATTAAGTCAATGTTCAATTGTAAAGTTGTTTTGAAAGAACAACTATAATGTTTTGTTCAGAGTTATGAACAACTTCCATTCCTGAGGTGTTTGTAACTGAGATTCTATTTTATTTGTCTTGAACTACTACATTTAACTTCTTTTTTATCACCACACTTTATGTGCTGTAGAACCTTTGTGAGGGTTTTTGCTATATGAAGAGAGAGGAAAGTTTATCAGGGATCTGCAACCTTTCAGAAGTGGTGTGCTGAATCTTCATTTATTCACTCTCGTTTAAGGTTTTGCGTGCCAGTAACATACTTTAACGTTTTTAGAAGGTCTCTTTCTGCAAGTCTATAATATATAATTAAACTAGTGTGGTATGTAAAGTAAATAAGGTTTTAAAAATGTTTAAGAAGCTTCATTTAAAATTAAATTAAAGTGCAGAGTCCCCCGGACCGGTGGCCAAGACCCGGGCAATGTGAGTGCCACTAGAAATCAACTCACATGCTGCCTTTGGCACATATGCCATAGGTTGCCTATCACTGGTTTAGGTCTTAGAGGTACTGTGAAGGAAGAAGTAGCAGTTTACCATGACAGCAGTTCACTCTGCAAGGTAGTGAACATTTCATAGCCGAAGGCATCGGTGAGCCTTACGGTTTTGAGATGATTAGCATATGGAGATACTGGCCCAATATTTCTGCACTGAAGTTTGTTAGCAAATTCTTTAAGTAAATGTGGTAACTTTTAAAAAAGGGTTTTTTTATACAATTTTTTTTCTGTTCCCATATTCATAACTTCAGAATGACCTGTGATTTGAGAATATCGTGGTGCAGTATATATTAAAGCAGTTGTGTCTATATTATACTGGAAATTTTAATGTAAATCCATATGAGGAGACATGGTTTGGAAACGATCACTGCTTCAGAGAGAAATTTTAATTTCATGTTTTCTATGCTGTGTGATGTGGTTGGGAGCCTTCTGACTTCTCATCTCAAAACAGTAATGAAACTGAGACAGCTCCAGGAAAATGACATATATTTGGTAAATAAAAGATTATCTCATTTGTATATAAGAAATAATAGGATTGCTTACATAGTATCATGTATATAATAACTAGAGCTGCCTAATTTTTTTCAGCAGAGTTGTTTTCGGTCAGTAGTACAGTATTATCTAAATCAAAACATTTATTGGGAATATGTCAATTTTTGACAACTTTTGATGTGGAAAATGTCAATGTTTCACTTCTGTAATGTTGAAATGTTTTGTATAGTCTTCATTATTTTAAAACATTAATATAAGCATTACATAATATTTATGTATATTCAGTATAAGCTAAAAGAAAAAAATGTTGACAATTTGAACCAATTGTTTTTATTTTGGAGTTTCCCATAGAAAAGAAATGCCCATTTGCAGCTAGGTCTAAATCATGCCTGTTTCCGGGGCTTTGCTCAGTACGGAGATAGCACATCTAGCTTAGGCCCTGATTCTGCAATCAGATTCCAGCAGATGGATGGTGGGCCTCCATGCAGCTGCAAGAGTTTGCCATTGTGGCTCCAGTTACAAAATTTGGGTGTTAGTTCTTACGTTTTGTGGCTTAACTTGTCCTGTCTGATTAGTGTAGAAACAGGGCATTTAGGCATGGCTGTATTTTATACATTTGTATAGTAAACCAAATATATGTTGCTGTAAATACCGCTTTGATAAATTGATATAATTTCTTTGAGGAGGAGGAGGGCGTGGGAAAGTGTAAGACTGAGTAGCCCTCCAAGACTGGGACCTTTGTCATAATCCAAAGGGAGAATTATTTTAGCTCCATATCTAGTTTTCCCACATTGCTATCAGTATATGCCTTTCTTGATGTTCTTAAAATACTTCACAAACATGCATAGTCAAGCTAGCTTTTAGATACATTAACTGTACTCCTCAGGATACATTTGTATTCAGTTTTTCTGGTTTCCTCCAATATTTTACTTCCCCATTGTATCTTATTCTTGAGAGCTGATGAGCGAGGAGCTTTTTGTTGTCTTAAATAACAAGCAGGAAGAGAAGCTGGAAATCTACTTTTTAGACCAGGAGTGGGCAAACGTTTTGGCCTGAGGGCCACATTGGGGTTCCAAAATTGTACAGAGTGCCGGGTAGGGAAGGCCCTGCCCCCATCTGACCCCTACCCACTTCCTCCCCCTGACTACCCCCTTCAGAATACCCGACCCATCCTGCTCCTTGTCCCCTGAATGCTTCCTCCCGAAACCCCCCCAGCCACCACCCTGGGACCCCATCCCCTAACCAAGTCCACCCCGCTCCCTGTCCCCTGATTGCCCCAACCCCTATCCACCCCCCCACCTCCTGACAAACCTCCATGACTCCCTCACCCTATCCAACCCCCCCATTCCACATCCCCTGACCGCCCCCCCAGACCTCTGCCCCATCCAACCCCCCGCTACTCCCTGTCCCCTGACTGCCCCGGGAACTCCCTGCCCCTTATCCAATCCCCCGCCCCCTTAGCATGCCGCTTACCTCTGCCTCCCCACTCTCTCGGAGCCTCAGTGCGCTGCGTCCAGGAGCGGCCCTGGACAGTCCTGCAGCGGCGTGGCTCCAGTGGGGCCTGAGCTCTGCCATTTGGCTCACCAGAGCTCTCAGCCCTGCCCCCTTACCACACTGCTCCCAGCGGCAGCTCAGGCCCAGCCGAAGCCACGCCATTGCAGTGTTGTCCAGGGCCACTCCGGGGGATGGGGGAACGGTGTAGTAAGGGGGTGAGGCAGCGAGCTCCGGCAGGCTGAATGGCGGGAGCTCACCCCCACCCCTGAGCCACGCTGCTGCAACGCTGTCCAGGTCCGCTCCTGGACGCGGGGCGCTGAAGCTCCGGGAGAGGGAGGAAGGTGGGGGTCCGGTGGGAGGGGCCGGGGGTAGCCTCCCCAGCCAGAAGCTTGGGGGGCCCGGCAAAATTAGCTCGTGGGCCGGATGTGGCCCACGGGCTGTAGTTTGCCCACCCCTGATTTAGACCCTGGCTGAATATTCACTTTGATGTGTTTTTTTTTAATCAGTGAAGTTGGTAATTCATTTTGTAGAATGCAGCCATGGGCTCTAAAGAACAATATATTTCCCTCCAGATGTGATGGCATGATATCTAATACAGGAACTACTGCACTCTTATTTTTAATGTAGTTATTTACAGGTTTGATTCACTTCAATGCCCACACATTCCCACAGGAGATGGTGGTAACACTCTTCATTTGCAAGATTTGTAAGATGAAAGACCATCTTTTCTATGAAAAGAAATCAGTAGTGATCCCCTGATTTAAACTGTTGTCTAAAAGTAGCGTGTTTGATCCCTTCCCTCTGAGGTGAAAACTGGATAGTGAAGATAATGCGATATTTTCTCATCTTTTGATATTCAGATCACTATGGCAACTGGAAGAAGCATGATGAGAGCTGTCAGAGTTTCTCAATTTGGTGGACCTGAAGTGCTGAAGCTCCTGTCAGACGTCTTATTGCCAAATCCGAAAGAAAATCAGGTGGAAATGATAGCTGTAAACTAATATAATTGCACTGAATGGTAATGACTTGAGTATGAATTGAGTGAGTGTCCAAAGCAAACCCATCTTAATTCTGAATATGAGTAGGTTGAGTAGCATATACATAAATAAAGCCACAGGCATCAGATTTAACTAATTAGGTTTGTTGTTCTAATGCAGTCTACATATTGAATACAAAAGACTTTCCAAAATTGTTCTGCATCCATACTAAGGGCTCTTTAATAGTCAAGTCAATTGCTTTAATAATACTAAGCTGCTGATGCAAAATTATGGTGATTGTAGTGATGTGTAACACACAACATTTTCTCTTCAGGTCTTAATCAAAGTCCATGCATGTGGCGTAAACCCAGTGGAGACATATATTCGTTCTGGTACGCATGCTAGAAAACCAGCTTTACCTTACACTCCTGGCACAGATGTTGCTGGAGTAATTGAAGCTGTTGGGGAGCATGTAACTGTATTCAAGGTATTATATTCTGTTTCTCTTTTAACTGATTGCTTATGCTTTCTCTACATTATTGTTGCTGCTGTTACTGCTACTCTATAATTTATGGCCTGTCGGAATTTCCTCTGGGTTTTGGGGACCCCTAATTGGCCTTTAAAGTATGCAAAGGGTCAAATTAGTGGCTTTTTAAAAGATAAATTTGTGTAGGGGGGGGGGGTGTTTAATTGGCCTTCTCTTTTATTTCCTCACAGGTCAGTAAGATTTTTGGCCAAAGACTAACAGCAGAATATGTATTGTTTAAAAACTATTGGGTTGGAGAGCTGGGATTCTCCCATTCTGAAGTCAGATATAACAGTTATTGAGGGGACAAAAGCCTTCTTGGCCTGGAGATGGAAAATAATGCAGAAGTGTTAACTTTAAAAATAAAACACTTTATGTTTCAGCAGATTGACAGCTCCATTTTCTTTGCTTTTAGTTTTTCATGTAAATTTTTGGCATTTTCTGCTTAAACTGAAGGGAAAGAAGATGAGAGCAATAGTTTCAGAAAAACAGCTTGAAAGGGCTGAATAGAGGAGCCAATCAAAACAGAGAGATTCACATATTGATGCTATGTAAGAAATAGCCACATAGCAATTATGCAGATCTTGGCACTCTGGCAAGGTGTCAGCAAATCAAAGAGCAGGGATTTACGTGCTTTGCAGGTACTAAAATAATCATACAGTGATTTTGAAAGTCAGATACCCACAACTGGTCAGAATGTGTGGAACTGAAGAAAAACTGTACAAAACGTGAAATTACCATGTTCTGAGAACTGGGATATGTTGTATTCAGTTGGCAACCAGTACCAAAGTATTTGATACGCTGTAGCTGCCAGTGCTGGAAATAAGTGTTAAACACACCCTGCATTAAAACGTATATTGTTCCCTGTTTCTTACATAGCCCATTTACTTGCTGAGGTACTTGCTGGAGGTTGTGATTTTTATCCTGTTGAAGGACTTCAACAATAACTATTACCAATAACTATTCCTGTTAAGAATGTTTATTTCTTAGGCTTCAAAACTGCTTAAGTGCTTTTTATAAGCTTGTAAAATGTTTGATGTTTTCCTTGTGGAGTCCAGCTGCATGAATGCAGGTTTATTAAGGATCACCTTAATCATGCAGGAGCTTTGTATGTGACAGTATTGAGCCTGGGATGTAATCTACACACAAACCTTTTGAAATCTAGACATATTAAATTGTGTTGCATAGATTTCACTTTCTTGATTTTTTTTTTTTTTTTTTTTTTTTTTAAATAAAATTCTACTACCTTCTTTTCGGGAAGATATATAGTGTTGGGTACTATAGTATATAGGATTATATAGTTTATACTACAATATATAGTGTTGTATGAGAACACTATATATACTATCTATAAGTAGATAGTATATAGTATATATCGGTATTTATCAGTAGAAAAACCATGCTGCTTTCTGACAAACTCTGGTGGATCATTAGTTCTTGCTAAGCTTACTAACTGGCCCAAATTTGAGTAACAGGTAGGATTTTACAAAAATTATATATTATTTAGTGTGTATATACACTATAGTATATAGGATTTTATAAAAATCAAGGAAGTGAAATCTGTGCAACACAATTTTGGATATCCAGATTTCAAAAGGTGTGTGTGTGTGTAGATTACATCCTAGGTTCGATATTGTTATACACAAAGCTACTGCATGATTAAGATTAAGAAAACTTTTACAGAAGTGTTACGTAACAAACTTTGACTGAAGTACTTGGAACTTGTGTCTAAACCTTTTTTATTTTTTCTTGCCAGAAAGGTGACAGGGTTTTTACTAATGGTACCATCTCTGGTGGCTATGCAGATTATACCATTGCTGCAGCTGACACAGTCTTCCCCTTGTCAGATAAATTAGACTTCAAGCAAGGTGCTGCCATTGGAATCCCATATTTCACTGCTTACCGTGCACTCTTCCAAAAGTAAGATGCCAAGCTGTGTTTGTATCTTCTGCTTTTGGAGACTTAAAATGCAAACTATAGAGCAGACACTCCCTCCATAACAGCCAGTTAAATGGCTTAACTTTTCAGGGCACACTGCAAGGCCTGTTTTATCTCTCTTTCATAAAGAGGTGGGGGGAGGACTTTGATGGGGGTTCTGTTGGAGGATTAAATGAAATGTGTTACCTACATTATTGGCCGGGGAGGGGGTGGGTTTGTGATAGACTTTCTTTTTAAGAATGTATTTTTAAGAGTGCATCTGGGACACCCAGAACTGGGAGGGGCACTCTATATAATAAAAAAAGCGTATACAGAGAAAGAAATGAGTTAATTGTTTTCCTCCTCCTATCTCTCTTTACCTCACCACTATCCTTCGTAAGAAGAACTAGATAGGTTACACAACTGCAACCCCTCAGTTCAGTCAAGAAGCAGAAATTATTACTGAAACAAGTCCAATATTTCCATCACCTCTGTCTTCAGGAGATGTTGGCAGAACTCCTGCTAGCTCTTCTATCTAAGTATTTAACCCTGCCAATCGCCATGGCATTGATTAGATAAATCTGTACTTTAATAATAGGCAAGAGTGTCTTGTAAGTAGGGGACGAGAGATCAGGACTGGGAATCTAATCTAGATAAATCCGTAGAACAAACATTGGGCCATCTAGTTTATCCTTTGAAAATGTATGGATAGATTATTTTAAAATCTGGAAGACTAATGTAGAAGAAAACATTATTTGACTATTAGGCTGGTGTTAATACACACCTGTACCAATCATGAAACTGGTATTCCCATCGTTATATCGTATACCTGTATTGACATTCAAGAATGAGAGCTTTTAGCAACCAGGAATAATTAAGAGATAAGACCCGATTCTCCTCTCTAATCCCAAAATGAGTCAGGACTAATTTAGTGTAAAACGAGAGAGGGGAGAATTAAGTGCATTGAATGTGGTCTATAAAAGGATTTATATTTAATTAATAACCCAACCACATATTATGGCTGGACAATGCATAGGATCTGCTAAAGTTATAATGTATTAAATAGTTCAATATCTGTCATTTTGTCTTCTAGAGGGCATGCCAAAGCAGGGGAAACTGTGCTAGTCCATGGGGCAAGTGGAGGAGTAAGTATTTTGAGTATCTATTTTTGTGACTGGTTCTAAGGCAAATGATTCCATCATGAAAGCTCTTTACACTTAAAGTTAAATCCTATCATCCAGAATATAACAGCCTGAAACTGCACAACTGACCGCATATGGCCCCAAATGTTGCTGTCATATGAACTTAATTAGATTAGACGTAAGGCATCCAGTGGTGTAATCACGAAGTGGAGAATGGTCAGAAGCTGGTTCAGGAACCATACAGCTAGTCTGCCTAAGAGAAAAAGGAAAAGTTGCATTTTTAGAAGTTAGGCAAACTGTCCTTAGTTGTGCAAGAAATGCTGGGTAGGAACTTTCTGTGCTGTTTCTCACCCCTTAACTGTAACCTAGCTAGAAAATGGGAGATGTTGGAGGAGATAATGTCATACCTGAATGGACTTTAAGTTTTCCCAGCTAGCTTCTGTATTTACAAAAGACCAACCTTTGGCTCTGCTGAATAAACAAGAAGGCTGAGGTAGAGTAAGAGGGAATAGTTAAACTTTAAGTGGCCCCTGTCTCCCCTTTCCAGTGGCTGGAAAAAACTGTTGTGACCTGGCCAAGTTTTGTTGAGTTATTCAGTTGGCTGCAAAAGGCTGATTATGAAAGTCTCACATGAGAGAAAACTCAGATCTTTTGTAATATACTAGAAGGACATTCAGCAATATGTTTTTCCTTTATTTTCATAAATTGACTTTTGATTTTCTGTTCCCACTTCTTTTATATGCTTCTGGGAATACACACATGTTTTTGCTTTACAATGGCACGGTCCACAAATAAAATTATCCTCTATGGATTTGGAGACTGTTACAAAAACATTTGCAAGTGCAGTGGGAAGAGAGTAGGCTAAGGGGCACATACTTCAGTGATAAGTATGGATGTTTGTGGTACATCTTTCATTGACATACGCTTCTATAATGATCCTTAAATCTTCTTTTCAGGTTGTTATTGAACAACTTTTGAATGTTGAGATAATCTAGTCATGCCATAAGTGAGTTTGAAATGCAAATGTCAAAGGTGATTTCTGTTTTTCAAGTAGGTCAGTTGATAAGCGCCTGGCAAGAGTGATGATCATGAGGATTTCTTATGGGGAAGGCAGTTTGTTTACTTTACAGAACACTCCTGGGTGCAAGTCTCATTAGCAGAGCCATAAATGGCAGCAGATGGAGTTCTGTTGGTAACAGAAATTGAATGAGATACTTTATTACCAATAGAAGAGAATAACATCACTAAAATTAGCTGAAGAAGTGTCTGTCTGCAGGACTGGTCAGGATAGGTTACAGAACCTGCCGTTGTAGGAAGCACCAGGTTGGGAGTAACCCCAAAAGGGAGGCAGAATTTTGTGCATGCTTGTTCTTCATTCCCCACACCATGTTGTAAGCAGTGAGTGAGAGCCAGCTAAGACTGTTGTGCCGCATGTGCTTGTCCTCGGGCACTAACAAAACTTTACGCCCGCTTGACACTAATAAAACCCCTCTCACCACCAACTGAAATATAAAGCAGGGATGAGAGGATGTGGTGGTTCGGGAATGCAGATGTTTGTTTGGCAAGGTCAGCATCTGAACAGGCTTCCAATGGTTTTACTTGCTTCCTAAGAATGGAGGTTTGTCTGCTTACTTCCCTCTCCAAAATCTGCTACTTTCTGAGGCTTCTCTGCTTGGGAATTTTCTCTGGGGTTTCCACAGTATCTGGCAGCTACACTTTGTAGGGCTTCCTTTGGCTTTCTGAAACTGGAGTGTGGTTTCTCAGGACTCAGCAGAAGGGGCAGAGAGACTAGGGAGCTTTGTCTGTTTGTGGGAATGTTGGGAGTCTGGGAAATGAAACGCTAAATGGACCTCCTATGTGTCTGAGTCAAGGTTGTGATTAAATTATCTGTGGTGTATGGTCATTATATTAGTGGTGACTGTCTGTGGGAAGAAAAGATGATATGTACTATTACATGGCTTAACTTTTCACTTCCTTGGTTTTGTGTCAGGTGTATTGTGTGTGCAGCACCTTTACTAGTACACAGTGTTGTGTGTGAATGTAAATCAAATATTGGATAGCTGTTTTGAAAAAATTAAAATACTGTTTCAGTTTATGATAGTTATTTATGCATAAAAACATATTTTAAGATAATTTGACATGTGAAGTACTGAGTCTCTGATAGGTGATACTTATATTAAGAGTGGGAAAATAAATGGTAAAGGGGAATGTAATTCATTTTTCCAGGTTGGAATAGCAGCATGCCAGATTGCCAGAGCTTATGGTTTAAAGGTTTTAGGCACCGCTGGAACCAAAGAAGGAATGAACATAGTTTTGAGAAATGGAGCCCACAAAACATTTAATCATAGAGAAGCTGATTACGTTGAAAAGATTAAGGTAATTCTGTACCAGATTGAAGGTTTCATAGGTCTTCTGGCTTCTTTCTCCTTCCATTAAAATATTCAAAATCCATTTTGGTTTGTTAATTGACTAAAAAACGTAATATAGATTGCAGTCCTGTGCTGGCAGCCAGATGAACTAGATATTTTCTATTCGTAACTTTTATGAAATGAAACATTTGGTAAACAGCTCTTTATATTTTTCTTTTGAACTAAGATTAGGGGTCTACCATTGGAGCAAAGTCTACACAACCTTTTAATTTCAGCTCTAAGGAGAATTGTCCATTTTAAAGATAAATCATAACTAAGGCTTCAATTCTTTCACAGAGGTCATGGAAGTCATGGATTCTGTGATTTCCTGTGACCTCCGTGACTTCTGCAGTAGCTAGTGTGGCTGACTTCAGGGCCACCTGAGCAGCTGGCCCTTAGGCGAGCTGCTCGGGTGCCCAATGGCGAGCCACACCAGCTGCTGCTGAAGCAACCTGGGGCCAGCTGTTCTGCCAGTCCTTGGGGCCAGCCACACCGGCCACTGCTTAGGAGACCTGGGGGCCAGCTGGCTCTGGGGATCGCCTAATAAATGGCTGGTCCTGCAGACCAGCCAAGCAGCAGTCCTGAGGGAGGCCCCAGAGCCAGCCACACTGGCCTCTGCTGGGGTGGCCCCAGGGTGCTGGCTCTGGGGACCACTGGAACAGCAGCTGGTCTGGTTGGCTCCAGGGACTGCCCAGGTAGTGGTCCTGGGGGTGGACTGGAGCAGGCCATCCCTTCCCCTCCAACAGGGACCCCCAGAGCAGTGGGGCCCCAGAAGTAAAGTTTTAGTCAGGGGTATTTTTGGTAAAAGTCATGGACAGGTCATGAGCCATTAATTTTTATTTATTGCCTGTGACCTGTCCTTGACTTTTACCAAAAATACCCCTGTCTAAATCTTATCTCTAATCATAACTAGGGCTGTCAATTAATTGCAGTTAGCTCACGTGATTAACTCAAAAAAATCGTAATCAACTGCAGTGTTAAACAATAGAATACCAATTGAAACTTATTAAATATTTTTCAATGTTTTCTACATTTTCAAATATATTGATTTCAGTGACACCACAGAATACAAAGTGTGCAGTGTTCACTTCATATTTATTTTTGATTACAAATATTTGCAATGTAAAAAACAAAAGACATGGTATTTTTCAATTCACCTATGTACTGCAGTGCAATCTTTTTATCATGAAAGTTGAATTTACAACTGTAGAAGTATGTATCAAAAAATCCTGCCTTCCAAAATAAAACAATATAAAACTTTAGAACCTGCAAGTCCATTCAGTCCTACTTCAGCCAATTGCTCAAACAAACAAGTTTGGTTAAAATTTGCAGGAGATAATGCTGCCTGCTTCTTGTATACAGTGTCACCTGAAAGTGAGAACAGGTGTTCACATGGCACTTCTGTAGCCCTGTTAGATATGCTAAACATTCATATGCCCCTTCATTCTTCTGCCACCATTCCAGAGGACTTGCTTCCATGCTGATGATGCTCGTTAAAAAACGCATGTGTTAATTACATTTGTGACTGAACTCCTTGGGGGAGAAGTATATGTCTCCTGTTCTGTTTTACCTGCATTCTGTCATATATTTCACATTATAGCAGTCTTGGATGATGACCCAGCTCATGTTTGTGTTAAGAATACTTTCATGGCAGATTTGAGAAAGCATAAAGAAGGTACCAATGTGAGATTTCTAAAAATAGCTACAACACTTGACCCAAAGGTTTAAGAATCTGAAATGCTGTCCAAAATCTGAGAGGGATGAGGTGTGGAGCATGCTTTCAGAAGACTTAAAAGAGTGGCACTCAGATACAGAAACTACAAAATTCAAACCACCAAAAAAGAAAAATCAACCTTCTGCTTGTGGCATCTGACTCAGATGATGAAAATGAACATGCATCAGTTCACTCTGCTTTGGATTATTATCGAGCAGAACCCATCATCAGCCAGGAGGCATGTCTCCTGGAATTGTGGTTAAAGCATTAAGGGACACATGAATCTTTAGCGCATCTGGCGCACAAATATCTTGCGGCGCCGGCTACAAGGGTGCCATGTGAACGCCTGTTGTCACTTTCAGGTGACATTGTAAACGAGAACTGGGCAGCATTATCTCCTGTAAATTGTAAACAAACTTGTTTGTCTGAGCGATTGGCTGAATGGACTTGCAGGTTCTAAAATTTTACATCATTTCATTTTTGAACGCAGCTTTTTTTGTACATAATTCTACATTTGTAAGTTCAACTTTGATGATAAAGAGTTTGCACTATAGTACTTGTAATAAATGTGTTTCCCATTTGCTGTACTATCTCATGAAGGGATGCAGTATTTAGAAACTCCAATCCCAGCAAGTCACAGTATGATGAAGTTAGACTTTCAGAATTGCTTTAGATATTTCAGACTTAACATGTAGAAACCCCAGGTTACCTGAAGCTTGTGAAATATACACAGACACTCAAATGTGAGCTTTTCTCAGTTGGTTATCTCTTTATATCCCGTGTAGGAATTCAGTGGTGTGCAGGGAATTGATGTGATAATAGAAATGCTAGCTAATGTTAATCTTGCCACTGATTTACAACTACTGTCACCTGGAGGAAGGGTGATGGTAAGTATTTTCTCTGTCATTGCCTTCAAATTAAGTTTATAATTTGTGGAAAAATGTTTGTATTAAGTGTCTCTTTTTTTTTTTTAAACTTTTTTGTATCAGATCGTGGGGAGTAGAGGTCCAATTGAAATAAACCCCAGGGACACTATGATGAAAGAAACCAGCATAATAGGAGTTAGTCTATTTTGTGCAACTGAGGTAAGGCATTTTCAGTTCAAAGAATTTACTTAAATGAGATATTCTTATAACTTATAAACTTTTAGTTTAAGCAAATTAAATGTTTAGCAAAATAGCATAGTTGGGTTTCATTTGAAGTGTAAGGGTACAATTTTATTAGATTATATAAATTGTATTTTTTCTAAATTGACATGCAGAAGAATTAAAATAAATCTCTGAAATGTAAAAAAAAATGCATTTTAATTGTGAAATTTGGATTAAAACTTTATAAAAGCATCTAATATACTTTAAAAGTGCACATGACTTACAGTAAATACTGTCTTCACTATACAGAAGTTGATGCATGAATGTGAAGCAGCGCTTCTTGCTGGTATAGAATCTGGCTGGCTTACACCTGTAGTTGGTCCTGAATATCCACTGGAAAAAGTGGCCCAGGCTCATGAACACCTCATTAACAGCAGTGGTGCTTTGGGAAAGATGGTACTCCTTATATGAGAAGTCATGTAATAAAGTTGCTTTCCACTTGTATTGTGACTGTTCTAATTACACCCTTGCTTATATGGTTCATTTAGCATGTTTTACAAAACGGACGATTGATCACAGATATTTTATAGTAGTAGCAAGTCCAATTTAGACAGGGAGGATCCCTTAAATGAAAATGCTTTTTTATGTAATGAAAAGCAGAGAATCAGATTAAAGCTTCTAAACCAGGGGTAGGCAACCTATGGCACGGGTGCCAAAGGCGGCACGCGAGCTGATTTTCAGTGGCACTCACACTGCCCAGGTCCTGGCCACCTCTCTGGAGGACTCTGCCTTTTAATTTAATTTTAAATGAAGCTTCTTAAACATTTTAAAAACCTTATTTACTTTACATACCACTCTAGCTTAGTTATATATTATAGACTTGTAGAAAGAGACCTTCTAAACACATTGAAATGTATGACTGGCATACAAAGCCTTCAATTACAGTGAATAAATGAAGACTCGGCACACCACTTCTGAAAGGTTGTTGATCCCTGTTCTAAGTATTCCCTCTTCTCTGTTCTATCTCCCCCACATCCTCACTTGGCTGACCTGAAAATTGCATCTGTTTCCTTTCTGTGTTGGTCTTGTCACTAATATCTGTTCTTCTCTATCCAAATTGGAATATTGTACAATGCTGTACTTATTGCTTACCTTGAATACTGCAGGGAAGCTTTAGCTAGTGCAGAATGTGGCTTTCAGCCTGCCTTTTAAATGGAACAACATATACGTGTAAGTAGGGCTCCGTGTCTTCTGTAGCAACAAAAGATGTTGCTGTTCACCATCTGCTTTAGAATCCAAACTTTGATTTTAAAATCATTAACTTTCTGGCCCTTATGATTGCTAGGAGCCTCCCTGATGTGAATTGAATGTAAACAGGGGAAGCATTGTGTTCCTGAATGTGCCTCAAACAATATTCTGAGAGGTGTAATTGCCCAAATTATCCCAATGGGATGGTGACTCTGAAGCCCAGTGTCATCATTCATTACTTTACTACTGATCTCATTTTAGCAGAAATAGCTAGATAATGTGCTGATTCCTTGCTGTTGAAAGGGAAGACAATGAAGAGTTCAATGCCCTCCCTCTTTCTTTGAATTCAAAGTTTGCTCCCTCATAATGGTAAGGAAAGGGGAGCTGCCTCCCTCCTGGGTGCCAAGAATTCAAGATGGCTTTCCCTAATCATCAGTCTCTTTTGTGGATTCAATATGCTACATATTTTTGTAAATATGACCACTCTGTAAAACAAACGCACTATGAAATGAGGACCCCTGTACTGTTTGTATTACTCTTCATATCTAATACAATAGGAATCTCAATTTTTCAGTTTGTTAATCTGCAGCAGTAATTTACGTATGCTACAGAAACTAGGGAATGTTGCAGCAGAATCCAGATCTAGCTTGCCTCCATTTTGTAGTCCTATTTGACGGTCATTTAATGAATGAATTTAATCTCTTTATGCTGTGGCCTAGGACAAGTACTAATAATCAAATACGGCTGTTTTGATTTAACCACTAGTCAGTGTTCTTGGTTGGCAATATCAATAAACAGTAAACAAACTGTTATACAAGTGTGGATTTGTTTTTGCTTGCTTACTTTTTTGTTATTTTCTGTTACCACATTCCGTGTTTTATTAAAACTAGTGAACAGAGTAAAGAATGGTCCTCCCCATTCCTCCAGGATGTGCCCACAAGAAATTAATCATGATATGAGCACATGTTTTGCATCAATAGACTCCTATCCTGGGGCTAGTCCACTAATGAAGTTGGTTGTACTATGTTGTCCATACTCTCATATTACATGCAGATATGAAATATTTTGGTCATTGGTTCTAAATACCAACAGATCTTGGCATGGATTCAAATTGTATTATCTAGTTCCTGATATGCCAGAAGAGTCTTACTCTAAAAATCTGCACTGTTTTCTAACATTTAGTATGTAATCTGTTTTGAATTACAAAGGGGTGAAAGTAGCAACATTTGTTTTATGTATATAATATAATTATCTTTCAAATGACAGGAAAGACATTTGTTACAGTGTATTAAACTGGAACATTGCCAGTTGAAAGCTGTCACTGAGATGTTATCATGGCTCACCAAAGGCCTTTCTTAGTTCTGAGGAGCGTACACTAAGTACAGTTAGCTGCCATCAATCGTTTATACCTGTTCTTTGGTTCAGTGCTCTTCCTTTTTTAAGTGGATTCCCTGCCAGCGTATCTGTATAGGCTCTCTAGGCATCCTACTGTGAAACAAATAAATTTCATATACAAAAGCTACCATTTATATCTGTAACTTTAAATCATGGAAAGGACCTGTGATTATTAAAACATTGCAGAAGTGACAGAGTCCTATGGCACCTTAAAGACTGACTAAAGCATTAGAGCATAAGGTGCCACAGGACTCTTTGTCACTTCTGCAATTCCAGACTAACATGGCTACCTGTCTGATTATTAAAACATTGTTCATCTAACAGCATGTTTTACCCATTTTACTGAAGACAAATGCAAAATAACAAACTAGTCCACATACTTCCTTTGGTTCTCACCATCCTTTTAACTGTTTAGAGACTGGTGAAGTCATTCAGCAAAAACCTACTGGGTTAATCGTGATAACCGGGGGTACGGGGCAAATTTCATGGTTTGTGTAATACGCAGCCATTTTAAAATACCAGATTGTAACAGTGTTTCCCAGATCATGGAATTCAAAATTGTGGCCCCTAAATTCATCGTACTGCCTTCGAAGTAGCTTCTCTCACCTGGTCCTGTTTGTAAGTCTGATTAATTAATTTGCTAGGGACAAAGAAGTGCTTCTGCACCGTTTCACAGTGCTCCATACAACTTCCTGGCCGGCTTTTTAATCTGTGCTAAATACACAGTAGATTACACTGCTAATATAAGTAAGGCTGTTCAAAATATAATTGAAGTAATATAAAACACAATATGTGATATGTGGATGTTCACAGCTTAGACTTTAAAGTACTGTTTGATATTACAGGAGTTTCCCTTAATGAGGTGATTTCCCAATGAACATCAGATACTATTTGACCTTTATCAGAACCTTTCTACCAAGGTTAAGGAAGAGTTCTCATAATTGCAGTCCACTAGTCTGTACAGTGGTGAATATTGAAAGGCCTTCAATAGAAAGGAATTTGTAGCAATTCCACTTTTAAAAAAAATAAAAAATAAAAATCATCTGTTATTCATTAAATATATAGCCTGAATTTGTCTGGTTCAGCCCATCTTGACTTAAAACCCCCCTACACCCTTCAAGCCCATGCATAATTTTCTCTGAAAGCCTTAAATGGTAGTGGTCCTATTACACTACTGTTTTCTACTCTTTGCTTTCTTTGAATAGCCACTTATTCCTACTGACACTTAACTTGCTCTAAGGTAATACAGAAAAACTAGTGAAACTGAATCTTCTAAAACTTCTAAATCTCTCATGCTTTTGGGAGTATTAATTAAAATGTTTTCTTGGTTTGTCTTCACAGCTCACTAACATACCATATGTTTCATAAACCTATAATTCATATTTCTTTTCAGCATCTTGATCTGTAGTTAACAGGTGCTTAAATTAATGTACTGCGGTTATCGCAGAGTGTGCAATTGGGGAAAAATAACCCACTGACTCATTAAGTCTCCAGGGCATGGAATTATTTAGTTGTCTTACCTATGTGTCATGAAAGAACAGTTGCCCTCATTTCAGAAAGTCAGGCAGTATTGAGCTGTTTGACTTTCTAATATCTCTCATTGAACTGCTTAGGACTTCTGTTTAAAAAAAAAAAAAATTCTTTGCTCACCAGATGTTTTTGCAGTCTTGTGCTAAGTAATTGGAATCAAGTTTTATTTGCCAAGCTACAGCGGTATCAGTGGTTCAGATGAATACTGGATATGTAAGTACCCAAGCCATTTGAGCACTTGGTCCTTGTGTAATCAAGAAGAGTGATATGAATGATAACAAATGTCAGTCATGGGACTTCTTTGCCCCATCCTCTATTCAAATGAGATTTGTAACAGTTGGTCATTTGGGCTTGTGACCCGGTGCCTGGGGTGGACTACACTGAGAGTACCACCTCAGGGAAGACTGCAAGAAACAGGGGAGACAATCCCCACAAACTGGGGGTTTATTCTATAATTAGATTCGCCAAACCAGTAGAAAAAAAGCTTCTATAGCACCACACTGGTTAACAAGAAGGCTAACACAGTCTCTTTTGTGCATTCAAGCCCTGGTTTCCCATCCAGACAAACAGGTCTAATATAGTGAGAGGTTATTGAAAACCTAACTCACTGTATGTGAGGGTCTAATCATCTCAAAGGATCAGATGCTTACTTGCCATGTCAGTATGTATCTCAAATCTTACCCAAATATCTCGCTGCCAAACAATCCTTAGTAAACTAACTGAAGATTTTTTAAGAAAAGAATAGTTATATGATTAATAGATAACATACATACAAATGATTGCAAAATCCCTTTGTTTGTAGCCATATAGAATAGACTGCTGGTTTGCAAAAGTCTCTCTGGTAACTTTCAAAAGATTGGACGGTCCTCAGTCCATTTTTCAAAAAACTCATTTTAGATGTAAATCCACAGTCCAGAGAATTGGTACAGGTATGAGGCAAAATGGAGATGTCTCAGGTGTCTTTATATCCTCTGCCATGTACACAGAAATTCACTGTCCCAAACAAAAGCTCCTTTGTATGGAAAGTTACTAATAAAATTGAGTCTGAGGTCACGTGTCCACATGAATCTTTTGCTGAATCACAGGGGTGACCCTTGGCTCCTTGCTGCCCGAGGTAGCAAATCGGCATCCAAAAGGACATCAGTTAGGAAAAACAGTTCATACTTGTCTAGATTAACTTTTCCTAACTTTGGGCTAGAGATGTTTTCATGTGGCTGATTCTACGTTCATCTTAATTTCTCATTTTTTCCTAACAAACCTTATTTACTTAAGATCATTGTGCTCTTGGTTTCTTTATGATCGATTGGCACACAGCCATCCTGGTGAGGGACTCAAACCTTTAGATTCTGAGTAGGTGTAATACAGAAGACTTACATTTGAGAGTTTGTAGGATTTGGATCATTGATGTGTGTGTTTGGCATTTTGTGGAGCACAGATCTGAAAAGATGGAGAGGATGGGAGCTTATCAAGAAGGCAGCTGGTGCTGTTTGTATGGAGTGACACTGAGCTCCAGGACTTTGGAAGTGCTATTATAAGGGTTGTAAAGCTGGCTTCACAATTCCTCACTTCCCCTGCCCCAGAACTGAGCCCTGGTTGTTTGGAGGGCAAGATCAGAGAGAGGAAATGCTGGATGTGGCTGAAGCAGGGGCAGAAATACTGCCCCAGTTCTAGTTACCTGGGAATTTTGCTGCTCTCAGCTGGAATGTTTACAGTAAACAAAGTGTGAAATAATTCAGCAGTAGAGCAACAGCTTGAATTACCTGTTTCACCTCTAAGGAAGGTCCATTATAAAAGTTCAGGGTTTGAGATGCTTGATTAATTTAAATCTGTATGCATATTTTGCTATGCCTATGTAATTTTATGGGCATATATTGATAATAGGTTAGGCAACTCTGTGTCCTAATTTACTTGGAAATGTTGATTTGTGGTTTATGCTGGTGACATGATCTTTAAGAAATGCACTGTGATTATTTGTAACATGCTATATTTAATGGATGTTTGGTAGTGAATTTTGCTGCCTGATTTATTTCTGTAATACTTATTAGAGTTGCAGTGCTTTACAGGTTCAAAGCATGATCCATAGATTAACTGAGAAGTCCTCACAGCACCCCTGTGAATGCAAATCAGTATTATCTCCATTTTACAGAGCAGGAAACTGATGCAGAAAGGTGAAGTGACTTGTCAAAGGCTACGTAGCGAATCAGCAGTAGGTCTGGAATTAGAACTCGATACCGCTTCTTTCTCAGTCCTGCTATTTTCTCTGGATTACACTGTTTTATGAGTATTTTCAATCTGTAGGAAGAAAATAAGCAATAATTTATTGATACCAGCACAGAACTTCTCTTACAGTAAAACTTTCATGAGAAACTGGACTTGTTTCAGGGCATGGGAAATGTGGTTCATACGCAATCATGTCTTGTCTGGCAATATCCCCTAAAGTAGATTTTCATAATCTAATTTTAACTTTGTATCCCTTTTATGCCCCTTGTGTTGTGCAATTATAAGATATTTCACATTGAAGTGACTTTCTGTTTTGATTATAGCTTGTATTTTTATGTGCAAGCATAAGTTTCATGTTGTCATAGATAATTTATCTACATTCAATTTGCATAATGATTTCATATAATTATTACCCTTGTGACAAATAATGTTGTAGGTTAATAAGTTTAGATTTTATCTGTGTGGTGTTCATGTCCTGCTCTTAAAAAACATAAAGACAAAGGACTTAAATCGCTTATGGCTATGGTAGATTTAATGCATTTTAAACAATTCCTTTTACAACATGCTCTGTTTGATATGTTGGGCACTACTGGGTTATTAAAGCAGTTAGTTGAGTTCACTGCATCCATTGTGCCATAGTTCTAATACCTGGGAAAAGGATAAAAGGTCTTCGTAGAGTTAATGATTTCAGACTAATATTTCAATGTGTCCTTTTGGCAATGCTTGAGAGGAGCATAGCTGGAGGTTCCAGCTCACATTCCTCAAAGGTATAGTATGTCACTTCCTCCATCTTGCACCCTATGTGCTGTTCTAGAATGCTGTGCAGATTCCCAAAGGAATAGAAGGCAGCTCATTCCACTTTGCTTTCCGCTGCAATGGGCAGCTTCTGCTCTACTCAGTTTGAATTGGAAGGTGTAAGAGAAATTACCACTTACATGTTAATAGCCACATAAGTAATGTGGATGAGTAATGGGCTAGTGCTAAAAGTTGCTGATTATTGTTCCCATTCATTTAGTCAGAATGTAGTTTTGCAGTTGTAGTCTGTAATTCCACATCTTGGAAACCCCCGGGGAAGGAAATGCTACTGTTTACTGATTAACCTACTGTGACAGAGTTAGACCAGAAGGGTATAGGAGAGTGCTGGAAGGCAGGTATATCAGCCTCAGGATGTGCAGGTTCTTGTTCCCTGGATAGCCAAATGAAGGCTACTCCAGGCCAATCAAGACACCTGGGACCAATTAAGAACCTTCTAGAAAGGAGTAGAAACAGCTAGCCTGATTGGGACACCTGAAGCCAATCAGGGACTGGCTGAAACCAGATAAAAACCTCCCAGTTAGTCAGGTGGGCTGTGGGTGTCAGGAGCTGTGGAAGGAAGTTATGCTGTTGGTGAGACTGAGTGATGGACAACATATCATACTGAAGGAAGGAGGCCCTGAGGTAAGGGTGAAGTGGAGTTTGAAGAAGCAGAGACTGCTGTGGGGAAGTAGCCCAGGGAATTGTATTGTGTTTTGTGGATAAAAGGTCAGCCATCTTAGCTGATACTATTAGGGTTCCTGGGCTGGAGTCCGGAGTAGAGGGCAGGCCCGGGCTCCCCCCTTTTCCATCTTCCATACTGGCCTGTGATGAAGGTAACTCACTAAGCGGTGACTCTTGCCAATTATACTGAGAAAGGGAAGTCACTCTGGGGCCTAGATGAGTTTCTGAGGCCCCTAAATCTGCAGGAAGTGCAGGACCCACAAGTACAGACTTGGAGTTTTGTCACACTACTAACTAGCAAATAAGAGCAGCAGTTGATACATGTGACAGCAGTGAAGACCATTGCTGGCGGTGACACTCTGGTCACACACAATTTTGAGTCTTTGGCCTTGTAGCAGGAAATTCAATTTCCTTGCACAGTGTTAAGGCCTTTGAACATTTAGGACTATTTTTTTAATGGCCGCTGTTTTTCTGTTCGTATTTGAGGATGACAAATGAAAGCAGGTGCCAAAGATGGTATTTCAATATCTATCTGATTAGACCAGGTGTGGGCAAACTTTTTGGCCTGAGGGCCACATGAGGCTTCAAAATTGTGCAGAGGGCTGGA
Organism: Dermatemys mawii; assembly: GCA_007922305.1. Classification (NCBI taxonomy): domain Eukaryota; kingdom Metazoa; phylum Chordata; order Testudines; family Dermatemydidae; genus Dermatemys; species Dermatemys mawii. Next base: position 28,951,508 of record ML677352.1, read on the forward strand.
TAGGGAAGGCCCCACCCCCATCCGACCCCCACCCACTTTCCGCCCCCGTGACAACTCCCCTCAGTACCCCAACCTGTCCAAACCCCCCTTCCTTATCCTGATAGCCCCCCCAGAGACCCACCCCACTCTAATTGCCCCCCAGAACCCCATCCCCTATCTAGCCCCCCTGCTATCTGTTCCCTGACTGCCCCCGCCCTAGACCCCCGACACCCTAACCACCACCCCCCGCACTCACCACCTATGATCCCTCCCCCCCAAAAAACTGGCTTACCTGCTCAGCTGGGCGTGGGGTCCCATGGCTCGCAGCGCTCCGCCCGGCCCTGCATCTTGCCGTGCTCTGCCCAGCACCCCGGGCCGGTGCCAGGAGTGCAGGGCCCCGCAGCTTGCCGTGGTCAACCCGGCACCCCGGCTCGGGGCCCTGTAGCAAGATGCGCTTGGCCCGGCTCGGAGCACGGGGCCGTGGGGCTTTTCGCGCTGGGCCCGGTCCCCTAGCTGGGACCGTGGGACTGCGGGGCTTTTTGCTCTGGGCCCGGCCCCGCGACTGGCAGTGCAGGTCCACTGGGCTTTCCACGCTGGGCCCAGCCAGGAGCACGGGGCTTGCGGTGCTCGGCCCGGCCCCCTGGCCGGGAGTGTGGGGCTGTGCAGCTTGCAGCGCTCGGCCTGGGGCTGAGAGGGTGGGACCACTGGCCCCGCCCCCCCACCCAGCCCAAACTTGCGGGCCGGATGAAAATGGCCAGCAGGCCACAGTTTGCCCACGTCTGGATTAGACCTACAAATTAAATAAGATTAAGAACTCTCTCATTTTCACTTGCAAATAATTGTGGGTGCAAAATAGAGGCTGAGGTGATACCTATTAAAAAGTTAGCATTTGGGGCCAAATTTTCAAGGAAGATTCACCCCAGCTTTTACATCTGTGTCAGCAGGATTCACATGCAGAATTGTTTGCATGTGCAGCCTGGATTTGTGTGTGCAAACAGAAAAGCTAAATGTGGGTTGTCTATGTAAGCCATTCTGAATGCAAATGTACAAGTGTGTTTTCAAAATATGGTCCTCTGGGTCTATTATGTGATAGCTGGAAATGGGTCGTATAAAATCCATATATCAACACTCCAGCTTGCTTTTCCACCAGAGAATTACCATTCAACTAAACAACTTTCAAGTATAGCAAGAAGGGGAAAAGCAATCAGTCGTGTTTCTAATGGTCCTTTCCCAAATAATTTTAGGAGACTTGTAATGGGTTAGCCACTTCAAGAATTCTCACACATTTATTTGTGAATAAACCCTCACAAATATGTCAGCAAGTGTCTCTCGCAAGACTAAGTATTGAAATACAGTACAAAAAGGAGTTAACCCTCTCACTGTGGCTATGACGTAGGTAAATATGAGTAAACAGACATGTCATCAGAACTGGGATTAGAAATGGGGTTTTCTGGCTTTTATGAAAAACTAGAAAATATAAAATGGATGTGCTTTTGAGGACACTTGCTGATATATTGTAAGTGGGTGTGTCTACATGTTTGCGCATTCTTGGAGTCAGTAACATGACTAGATTCATTTGTGAAAGAAATATTACAGACTATTAAACGTTACCTTCTCATTGCAGTTGACAGGTGCTTAGTTCAGTGGTTATTCTTTGGTAAAAATGTATATCAGTCAAATGACTCTCAAACATTAATGAGATTCCAAATTACACTGAGTTTCTCTTACCTTTTAGAATCAGATTTATGTTCAGGATGTCTGACTCTTCCCACCTGCTACTGCTACTCCTTTAAAAGAGTTCATTGTAACTGTTTCAATTGCCTGTTTGTTTTCTGATCTTGACTGCATCAGTATGTTATGTTCAGTCATAATGGATTTTTATTGCACTGTAGTGCAACTTTGAACATATTCAATTCACATTTTACTCTTGAAAGAGGCATTGTCTATTATCATTGGCAGGATGGAGCATGTAATAAGTGAAACATCAAGCATAAGTGAGAAAAATGGTAGCTGCAGTGTACATAGCTAGCAAGAGCACAAATGTGTCTTTCAACCTACAGGTTGCCCATATATCAGTGATACTTATTTTTGACAACTTCTGTTAATTTGCAAACTTGCCTCTGGCAAGAGGACAAGGAAGCAATAGCACAGTGAGATGAATGAAAATACCCAGCTGTTATAAGCGAGATGCATGAGGATTATAAACTGTGAGAACAAACGGGTTTAGTAGGGAAGATCTGCTTGTTGGGATCCTAATTATCAAAGCTATTTCTGCAGCTTTGGTAGGGAAACTGTTTCCTTGAGATTGGACAGAGCACTGAATATGGCTTACTTTGGAAATGGTGCCACTGTGCAAATGCACTTCAGCTGTAACATTTAGTCCTTATTTGGATGAGGGAATCCAGCAAGAGATTAGAGCACAGGAGTTCCTGGTTCCCATTAGACCAGGTTTGTCTGTTCTAATCAGACCCTTCTAGCTATGATAAGCCTTTTTGATTTTTGCCTTGATTCTAACAATGTTCTATTAGCTTTGATCTTTTCTGACCCCTTACTATAGTTTTTGTTTCTTAATTTTAAGTATTCGCTATACTAGTCTTTTCCCCCATTCTACCCTCACCAATGCCTTCCTAATCAGACAAAATGGATTACATGGATGAAAGGTGCATTAATTGCTCTTGCTATCTCATTTGCTTTGTGACATCACTGTACTGAGCCAACTTTGAGTCTTACAAGATCAATGTACTGAGGTATGTTCCTGTCCATCAGCTGTGGCTGCTGCTAACAGTTTATTTCAGGGTTTCTCGCCAGCAGGTGTCATACTAGTTCTACCACTTTTGATATAGTTCATGCTTCACACTTGCCATTGTTTGAAAGGGAATAATAACAGTAAATTAGACAAGGTTGGAAGAAACATAACCTTTAATTATTTTGCCCATTGCTTAATGAACCACACAAATAAGTGGGAAAGTTTTAATGTTAAAAACAAATTGAGTGTGATGAACAAAAAAAGAACTCAACATAGAACTGAAAATAAAGGAGAGGGACGGAGGGAGGAAGCCAGCCTGAAACAGAAAGGAAGAATGTTCTCATCGGATGGGACTGAGGCTCAGGAGGCCTGGGTTCTTATCCTGGCTCTGTCATAGACTCCTGCTTGTCCTCGGGCAAGCTGCTTCACTTCTTCACCTGTAAACTGAGGAGAATAAATCTAATTCCCTAGGACACCAGGTTAGTGTGAAGATAAATCCATTAATGTCTATGTGGGTCTTGGATATCATGGAAACTGAAATCCTATGCATAAAAAGAAACTGAGCATTATACCATAGAAACATTGTATATGTGCTGTTCCAGAACAGTTATGATCAATGCTTTAAGGACTGACAACTGTAAGTACAACTGGTTTTGGACACTGTTATATCACCCTCAAGCCTTAAAATTTTCTTGGTTTATTCTGAAGCAGAAAATGAGACTCCTTGTGTCAGATTCTCAGATGTATGTGGGTTATGCTGGCAGCACCACTCAGAGTCCTTGGTGCTGGGAAGTCCCCAGCTGTCCCTTTAGCACAGCTTTCTGTCCTTTTTGTAGAGCAGAGCAAAGGGGATAGAATGAGATCTGGGGATCGGAATCACAGCACCTTACTAAAGAGCCCTCTGAATGAGGCAGAATAGTCCTTTCAGCACAGTTTATGGCTGCGATAGTTTGCTCAGGCTAGGCCAAGTTTTTCTGAAGCTAAAAGAGGGGGCTGTGCTGGAAGGCACCTAGGTAATACTTGTTGATCTTACTATGCCTGGAAGCAGTGCTGACTTGCCACATCACTTCCTGCCTATTAAAACACTTCCCTCTGTAGCAATTTGTGCAAGACTACATTCTTGATTTTTTTTTTTTGATGGTGAAATAGCCTTTCTATATAGTAACAGCTGCTTGCCATACTTCTCAAATCTTGGCTTATTTCTCTAGAGCAGGGGTTCTCCAACTTGTTCCGTGGCTGTATGGCCTGGCCCACGCTGCTTCCTACAGCTCCCATTGGCAGGGAATGGCAAACCGTGGCCAGTGGGAGCTGTGAGTGGCCGAACCTACGGCCATTCGGGTAAACAAAACATCTTGCGGCCAGCCAGGGGCTTACCCTGGCCAAGCCATGGAATAAGTTTGGGAACCCCTGCTCTACAGTGTGGTCTTTGTTGCTGTGTCTGACTAGAGCCCAAATAAAGGGGTGTGAGTCAATAAGATCTTGTATTACTAGAGTGTGGAACTGGCAATAGAGAGGTGCCAGCTCCAGCAGGCAGTTTACATTGAGCAGGGTCGGTGGGTTGGGGGAAGGTGGAGGATATATAGTAGATTTAGTGAGATGGAAGAAACAAGCCATATGCTTCTGACCTTGGTTTCTTCCCAAGACTACAGAGTTTTAATACATGCCAGATGGAAGAACAAACCCAAAAGCATCTTCCTCCTACAAAGTTGGTTCAGTTACTGGACATTTTCACTTGTACTCCAAGAAGTGGTTTGAGCATGGAAAGTTGTCCCCTCAGATTACTGTACAGACACAAGCTGTGGACGTGTTTGGGAAACCCCTGGGATTGTAAAAAACCTTCTCGTGTGGGGTCTAATCCTGCAAGTTACTGAGGATATATCTGCACAGCGAGCATCCCAACCCAGGTCACCAGAAGTGTGCTAGTGGGGCTTGCGACAGTGCTCTAAAAAGAGCTGTATAGACAAACAGTGCTTTGAAATTGTGATTTGGGCCAGAGCACCAGCTCTGGAGTCCACCTCCCCCACTCCGTAGGCTTTAGAGATCGTGAGCTCCAGCCTGAGCCACAACTTTCAAAATAGCTGTATAGCCAGCACTTCGGAGTACTAGTGTGAGCACCGGTAGCCCAAATCTGTTCACCTGGGCTGGGAGGCTCACTCCAAAATGCTATGTTAGCTGTACGCTATGTACATTCAACTCCCATTCAGCATGTCTTAGGATCTGGCCATTGATGCATGGTGTATGCTGCTCATGAGCTTGGTTACAGTGTACAAGACTAGCCTTTCACTTTTTATTTTTAACCCCCTCTTCCAACTTTTCTTTTACTTCCTTTCTTTAGATGGCTTTTTATAATGTGTACACCAAACCTATTTTGCGCTCTTTAACTCTTTGGAACCCTTTAGATAGCGAAAGTCACCTTTTCATTTTTTTTTTCCCTCACAAACACAGTAGGTGAGCATATGTTTAAGAGAACCATCTCCAAGTGGCTTTGCTATTGTCTGGACTGCTGCTCAGAGGTCATGTAAAAGACTGTAAGAGCAATTTCAGCCAGTCTGGTGCCTTTGTTTTAGGTTCTCAACAGATCTTCAAGGTTCCAGCCTGTATGGAGCTTGTGATGTATTTTTATGCAACACCACTACTGCCAGACACTAATAAGAGGAGCTATGTTTTGAAATAAGGCTTACTTTCGATTTTATCCCTAATTGAATGGTTTCCATGTTTTAGGATGTCTGTTACTTCTCTCTTCTTCTGTTGCCTTATGAGTAGTTAAAACTTTTGTAGAAAATTGCTGTAAAAAAAATTTATTTTGTTTCTTCAGAGGTCTTCAGTTGTTCCGGTCCCCTGCTCCTATACATGCTCGCTTACTCCATTTTTTTTTACTGTGTATGGTCAGTCACCTGTGTGAAATCTGTTTAAAAGCAGATGAATTGCTTATCCCAGTGTAACTGAGCAGAATTTACCCTTTCCTTGAAAGTAATGGGATGTCTTTTGTTTCTTTTCAAGACTAAAGTATCTAAGAATGAATACAAAGAGCTTAATTCAATCTTAGGCACAACAGTCTAAGGCCAGCTCTATACTACCTGTTGAACCAATCGATCTTTCGGGGTCGATGTATTGCGTCTAATTTAGATGTGATGCATCGATCCCTGAGCACTCTCCTGTCAACTCCAGTACTCCACCACTGCGAGAGGCACAGGCAGAGTCGACGGGGGAGTGGCAGCAGTTGTCTCAGCACTGTGAAGATGCCGCGGTAAGTCATCCTATGTACGCTGACTTCAGTTTTGCTATTCTCATAACTGAAGTCGCGTATCTTAGGTCAGTCCCCACCCCCATCTCCCCGGCTGTGTAGACCAGGACTTACACATGTGTAACTTCACTGACTTCAGGAGTTGCTCCTGATTTACACCAATGGGAGAGCTAAATCAGTCCTGCTATGTGAAACTGAATCCTGAGGCATTCACTGTAAAACTTGTGAATCATGGTTGCCAGCTGCCTTCAGGTTGAAGGGGACAAAGTTGAAGAGTCCAGGTTTTTGTTACTGGTTAACATAGAAACAAAGAAATTCCTTGTATGTTTTTTTGATAGATGACTAGAGTGGCATGAGGAATTAGTAGGGGGAAGGTATACATTTACTTCTGATAAAATATGTAAACATGTTAACAAATTAAGTGTTTGCTTCAGGCTCCTGGTACACTTTAGGCAATCCTGACTTCAGGCCTTTATCCATACATCAAATAACAGACGAGTAATGGTTAAGAGAAGGCATGTGTTAGAAAATGGCATTAGAAAATCATAAGTTCATATGAGTCAGCAATACTAATATCTCCTGATATAAAGCTCCACATCACAACAGCCGATTGGTGTGAACATCCAGCTGTATGAACACATCTCTGCCTGTCTGAGATCTGATGTGCCCATCGCTGAGATAGTGAGCCAACAATACTAAGCAAAGATGTACTCTAGTGAGGATTCTCTGAAGTCATTAAGCATATGCACTATTGCTGATCCTAAGCTGAACTCTGTCCAGCTCCAGGTAGGTAGCTACAACATTCTCTCGGAGGCTTTTATTTAGTAGTCTATTCACCTTTATTTTTTGATCCCTTGCTGTCTTCAGCTTTAAAAGTTCCTTGGCACCTCATCCTCATGTCATATCAAATAAATGAATCTATAACATACAAAGCAGTTTCCAATTTATTTTTTCCTGACTTTTGATGTGACTGAAAAATTAATGAAAAAAAGATAAAATATGTTTGGACTTACTACTTCTCTTTCCCGGGGCTTTTGTTTTCAGGCTTTTCACCATCTGGTCCCCTACCTCCATCATCAGAGCTACAGATTATCACCATCACCATCAGAAAATGGTGGATTTTCTTTGGTAAATAGCTTGATGTGTTACTCTTATTTTAGGTGCAGATCACTAAGGTGGGACAGGCATATTTCTCCTGAGCCAATTGTTTCTGATGCAAAAATTGCAGCATGCCAGCCGAACTGCCAGAGTAGCCCTGCCAAAAGCTGCTTCCCAGATGGTGCTCTCAGAAGTGAAATGTAATGATCATGTTATAAAAGTGAAGCTGCTGCTTGGACTATGGCTTCTTGTTGCAGCTGCAATCGCATGGGGCCAAGATTGCACATCCATAAGATAGGACAGCCTTTAAATTAAGCACTCATGATGAAGGAAGGGTGAGGGTCAGTTGTGGGGATAATGGTGGTGAAATAAACATGGTTGTACTTTACTTTTGATCTGATAGTCTTCATCCTTGTGTTTTCCTCCCCAACTGTGGAGCCTGTGGGTATACAGAAATTGTACCAATTTAACAAAATCGGTTTCTAAATCAAATTAGTTAAATTTGTGCAACCGTCTTCTATGGAGACGACTTAATCATTTTAACAGTGAAGGAAATTCATTTTAGCTTAATTGGTAAAAACTAAATATCCCCATTGACTTCCAAGGGATTGGGATGAGGCCCTTATAAGAATGCGCACGCATACTAAACGATGAGGAGCAAGCATGCAGCAGCGGCTTCAGCGCAAGCAGCTGATGTTAAGGAACTTGAGAATAGGTTGGTGGATGTTAGAAATGTCAAGGCACAAAATGAGATTAAACTAGCTAGAGACATAAAAGGTTAGAGAAACCCCCTACAGATACATCAGAAGTAAGAGGAAGACCAAGGATAGGATAGGCCTGTTACTCAATGAGATGGCAGGGTATGGGGAGGAAACTAAAAAAAATGTGGAAAATGTTAGTAGCAATTGGCTGTCTAACACAGTGAAAATGAAGGCGAATCAGAGGCTAAAATAGGGAAAGAACAAGTTAAAAGTTAGGCAAGTTAGATGTTTTCAAGTTACAAGGGCCTCATGAAATATCTAGAATACTCAAGAAGCTGACTGAGGAGATACCTGAGCCAAGACCGCTTATCTTCAAAAAGTCATGGATGGTGGGAGAGATTCCAGAGGACTGGAAAAGGGCAAATGTAGTGCCAGTCTATAAAAGGAAATAAGGATAACCGGGGAAAATACAGACCAAACATCTTAGCGTCATTATGCCAAAAGATAATGGAGCAAATAATTATGCAATCAATTTGCAATCACCTAGAAAATAATGTGATAAGTAACCGCATGGATTTGTCAAAAATAAATCATGTCAAACCAATCTCATAGCATTCTTTGACAGGGTAACAAGCCTCATGGATAGGAGTGGAAGCGGTAGATGTGGTATATCTTGACTTTAGTAAGATTTTTAATACTGTCTTGTGATCTCATAAACAATTTAGGGAAATGCAATCTAGATGGAGCTTCTATAAGGTGGATGCATAACTGGTTGGAAAGATGTGGGGAAAGTCCAGAGAAGAACAACAAACATGATTAAAGATCTAGAAAACATGACCTCGGAGGGAAGATTGAAAAAATTGGGTTTGTTTAGTGTGGAGAAGACTGAGTGGGGACATATGTTTTCAAGTACATACAAGGTTGTTATATGAAGGAGGGAGAAAAATTGTTCTCAATTTCTGAGGATAGGACAAGAAGTAATGGGCTTAAATTGCAGCACTGGAATAAATTGCTAGGGAGTTTGTGAAAAATCTCCAGTGATGAAGATTCAAGAGCAGGTTAGACAAACACCTCTCAGGGATGGTCTAATCTATACTTAGTCCAGCCATGAGTGCAAGGGACTGGACTAGATGACCTCTTGAGGTCCATTCCAGACCTATGATTCTATGTTGCAAGGTTGTGTAGATTTGGTATGGAACTGTGGGATTGGGGTTAGGGGTGCGGGCTAGCAGACCTGCTCTCTCCTTTGCTCCAGTGCATTCTAATTCTATTGCTTATCCAGAGCATCAGAGACATGTAGGCTACACGTAGGAGGGTATCGATGGAAACAGCACAGAGACCTAGTGTGGCCCAATATTTGTACGGCTTAATTCTCTGAACTAGCAAGGCTCTTAGGCACAATTTTAAGCATGGGGGTAGTTTTGTATGCTTAAAGTTAAGTGCGGAAGAGTATTGCTGTATCAGCACCTTAAATTCTCTGACATTTCAGGTCGGAAGCAGGATTTCCATTGACTTTATCAGTGCAGGCAGACAAAACACTTTAATAGATATTTGATTATAGTGCCTGCCAAATGACATCTAGGCTCTTGTCTGCCTTCTTAAGAGACTCTGGGGGGCAGAGAACTGCACCCAATGTATGTAGATCAGAATGTGTTGCCTATCATGGGCAATCATAGCAGGTGTAGCCCCCAAAGAATAGGTCCCACTATCTCCTGTCAGCTAGTTCTGTTTACTGTGGGGTGCCTGATCATTTTGATTAAAGAAAAATCCTAATTTAGCTAGAATTGTACAGAACCAGGCAGCTTCCAACTGCTTCCTTTAAAACCTGAGAGCTGCCTCCCCATCCTCATTTAATGTCTGTCTGGCCTTCTCTTCCCGGTGGTCTAACCCCCGCTGAACATTATGACTTGCCTGATCTGTAGGATATAGAAAACTCCCAATGACGTGTAAACGCCTCAGGGCCAGGACGGCATCATTTTATATGACTGCAAAGCTTTATGCCAGCTGTGGGCAATACAGATGAGCACTAATAGCCCAATGGACTGCTAGGATCGGGAAGCGGTGCCGCCCCGGTGAACATCAAAATGATCAAGGAGTCAGACTTAGGACAGAGCCCGTGTTACTCCCCTGCATTTATTGCCCACACGATGAGATGCACCGTGCTATGAAATCCACCCGCAATAGCTCAACGCTTCCCCCATGGTCCCTGGCGGCAGCTCAAATAGGAGAGCGCCCAGGCTCTGTGCGTGCCTGTGTCCGCTTACGGGAGCCTGGGGAACCTGCCTGCGACATAGCCTGGAGTGGCAGCTCAGCTCAGCTCCCCCACCCATCGGGGCCCTGGGAGAGAGGAGAGCCAATGGGCTAAACTCGCCTTTCAGCCCGCCTCCTCCAAAGCATCACCACGTGGTCCTCCCCTAGCAACCGGAGGGGATGTCTTGGTACAGGCAGCTAGGGGCAGGGAGAAGGCTCGGCAAGCTGAGGCCAGAGGGGCATTGACCGGGCTGGGGTATTTGTGTTACGTAGGTGGAAGGCTCAGCTGACAGGTCTCTAGCGTGAGTTGTGACAGCTGCCTCCTCCTAAACACCCAGCCATTAGCACAACAACCTGCCGCTCACTTTGCATTTCCTGCACGATCAAAAAGGCATCCTGCAAAAATGAGTCACCCGCACCCTGGGTAAGTGAGAACTGAAGTTTCCAGCTATGAAGCCCGGGTTTTGGGCCAGCTGCGCCTCTCCTGGCTGGGGAAGCCGAAGGTGGCAGATTAAATAATGAATAAGGGTTGTGGGCCGATGCTCAATGGAAGGAAAATATTTTAAAACACACAAAAATGCCTCTCAGATTATTTCTTTGCTGAAGATTCTGAAGCCCTTTATGTTCTAAGATATCATTTGTTTTTAAATAAAGAATTGTCACAAGCAGTGGCTGTCACAGACATCAGAACCTCAGACTCAGGAGTTGGTGGTTGCAGGATAATGTTTGCATGGAAAATTATAAATAGAAAAAGAAGTGCTAGTTGGGAGATCTAAGGCTAACCTATTGTATATTCTCCTGGAGTGCTGCAGTGAGAAGGATCATGGGATAATTTAATATTAAAAAGCTGTATTGACATTGGGATTTCTATATCTTTGTTCTCTAGGTTTATTTGTTTCAACAGAGATCTTGACTCTCTTTGAGTCTCTTGTTGTTGCTTAACCATTGCTATCACTTACTAAAAAACAACTGTAGTCCTTAACAGAAAAAAAAGACCCAAACCAATAATAGGAATCCAGTATTCTCAAATTCCCTTCAGTATTACACAGTGGAATTTATCTTAGACTAGTTCCTCTCTATAACATCAGAAATACAAATAGTAGGCAGCTACATCATAACTTATTTTACAATTAATTTAAATATGTTCTTTCCCTTTAATAGTATCTAGTCTACATTTTAAAGAGTTGAACAGCCTAGTTACAACCGGTTGATGTTCCTCATATTTGAAATAAGACTCTAATCTTTGCTTTTGGTTATTTGGCTTTCTAATTAATTTTATGGGAATAATGGAATAAAATTCAGTGAAGCAAATGACCTGAAAGAATGTAGAGCCTGATCTTGCATTCAGATTTAGACAAAACTCCCAATAACTTTAGTGGTTAATAATATATACACAGCACTCTATCCTGCAATAATCTATGCAAGTAAATAAGTTAACTCAAGAGTGCAGGCATCACTGAAGTCAAGGAGACTGCTCATATGAATTTAAATTATTCAGCTCTATAAGCCTTTGTAGAACTGAGCCCTTACCTGGCACTTCTATCTACAGCTCATCCATAGATTTCAAAGGGATTTGCGAAGTGGGTAAGTATTCCTATTTTATGTATGGGGAAACTGATACACACAGAGGTTAAGGCCAACATTGTCAAAAGAATCCACTATTTGGGGTCCCTCAGTGTTTGGGTGTGCAACTTGAGACACCTAGGGCCTGATTTTGAAGGTACACACAGCTCCTTTTGAAATCAATGGGAGCTGCAGGTATTTTGAACCTCTGCAAATCAGGCCCTATTTGTTGAAGTGACTTGCTCAAGATCTCAGTGCAAATGAATAGCAGAGCTGGGATTAGAAACCAGATTGCTGTATTCTCATTCCTGTACCTGTCCACTGGACCTGCTGTAAAAGGTGTAATATTAACATAACATGACACCATTAACACGGTGATAATTTAAAAACCTTTGTATCCTGTATTGGTGAATCTGTGTGGTTTGTACAATTGATTGGCTATAAACAAAAATGTCTGAAAACCCCTTGTTTTTGGAAGGTTGTCTGGCATGAGTTATTGCACAAGTGATCCTTCTATTACAACTGGTGTCTATCGTACTTAGGGCTACACATGAATGACTCAGTCATGGCTGTCTTAATATATTTCTCAAAAATACTTGTGAAGTAGTCTGATTAGACTGGCTAATCATCTGTTTGGTGAAAACAGTGAAAATTACAGCACTGTGGGTACTTAAGATCAGTGACTATAATTTAGGGAAAATATACTTAAAATAAATGAAGGCATTTTCAACAAGAACAATACAGATGCAAAATTTTTAATGTATTCTGTCATTATCAAAACCACAATTCCTTAATGGAGCAGAGATGCATTATGAAATTGTCAAAAGCTAGTATTCAAATATTTATATGTAAAGCTTATTTAGTAAGTAAGGGTCTGATCTGCAGCCAGCTGAAGTCAGTGGAAGGGCTCCAATGGATGGATATCAGTGGGCTTTGGATCAGATTTGAAGGCCTTGCTGTGCTCTTGCAAACATTTAAATAGAGATATAAATTTACTAATGTGAATAAAAATTATGCATGTGTTTAAATGTTCACAGGATTGGGGCAAAGTGATTAACCATCTACCTGTTGACTTCAGTGGGGTTTTGGATCAGCAAACCAACCATGTTACAGCCAATTCTTTGCACGTACAGACTAACACGGCTGCTATTCTTAAACCTTTAAAAAGTGTGTGTGTGTGTGTGTGGAATGTCCGTCATTTCCTGCAAAAGTAAAAAGCAACATCACATCTGCTCTGCTTCTCCAGCCCCCACATCAATTCTATACCTCTGCTCCTCCCACAGCACCTGATGTTCTTTACTCCTCTCCCTTGGTGTGAATGGGGTGCAGCCGGATCTCTTCTCCCTCTGCCCAGGCCTGGTGTAGCAGGGTGGGAGGAGTCAACCCATTGCTTAGGAAGGGAGAAGCTGCTGGACTCTTTCTGCTGTCTCCTCCGACTCCCCACTTGTGAGAACAGCTTTGACTACTGAGGGGAGCAGGAGACAGCACTACCTGCAACAGCACTGTTTGGCCGCTCTTCCCCATGACATAGGAAAATGGGGAAAGAAGCAAGTCACAAGGGTTTTACTCCCCAGGCAGTGTCGAAATGTGTTCCCCTCAACAGCATTGCTCATGATTCTATAGATTTCTATCATATTCCCCCTCACTATCATTTCTTTTTTATAAGCTGAATGTCCCAGTCTTTTTAATCTTCCTTCTATGGAAGCTGTTCCATCCCCCTTTGCATTTTTCTTGCCCTTCTCTGCACCTTTTTCCAATTCTATTATCTCTGTTGAGATGGGGTGATCAGAGCTGCATGCAGTATTCAAGGTGTGGGTACACCATGGATTTATATAGCAGCGTTATGATTTTTTCTGTCTTATTGTCTATCCCTTTCCTAATCATTCTTAACATTGGTAGCTTTTTTGACTGCTGCTGCACATTGAGCAGATATTTCCAGAGAACTATTTACAATGACTCTAAGATCTTTGTCTTGAGTGGTAACAGCTAATTTGGCCCCCATCATTTTGTGGGTATTGTTGGAATTATTTTTTTCCACTGTGCATTACTTTGCACTTAACAATACTGAATTCAATCTGCAACTTTGCCCGGTGTAGTTAGATCCCTTTGTAACTCTTCACAGTCAGCTTTGGACTTAACTATCTTGCATAATTTTGTATTGTCTGCAAATGTGGCCATCTCACTGTTTACCCCCTTTTCCAGATTATTTATGACCTTGGTCTGCTCAAGCAGACTGCTGCTGTTTTCAGAGATACTGCTTTAGGGCATTTTGCTAGGGACAGGTGAAGAGAAAATCTCCCCAACAGAGCAAAATAACAATTCAGTTATGGGGTTTCAGAGTTACTTCACAAGATTCTTTTTCAACAAATAATCCCTTCCCCACCTCAAAAACAGAAACAAACCGCAAGCCCATCTCAATCACTGGCCACATTTCCTTCATGTAGCTTAAGTTCATAAACACCAAATGATATAACCCTCTTTAAATATACAACAATATGATCAGGGCAGCTGTTCTGACTCTGGAGTGCCCTGTCCTGGCTCAGAGACAGCAAAATCCATTTCTCTCTGTAGGATGAGAGTAGCCCAGCTCTTTATTGGTTAAGGCTTAGCTGCACATGATTATCTTTGTTCAGGCAGACACTCGAGCTGGGACTCTGAAATTCTCTGCTGCTGGGATTTAACATCAGCTGTCCCCTCAGCAAAAAAACTACCCCCCAAAACAAATCTCTGGTTTGGCAGGGTGTTCTGTGACGAAGAGCCTCATTGTGACTGGGGGCAGGGCAAGATTCCATTACAGGCCTGATTCTATAAAGCTTTACTCACTTGAGAAGTCCCAACCTCCCCAAGAAGTTGCTCACAAATCACTTCAGTGGGACTTCTTGTAGGAGTCAGGAGTGTAGGATTTGGCTCTTGAGTGTTGAGTTAGCTGTTGGTGGCTGATAATTAATGCATAAAGATAACATACTTGTCTTAGATTTGTTCTGTTTGCAGGATAAATAAGAATGGGAAGAGTCTGTGTATATCACCAGCTGGAAATAATGCAAGATTGCATAGCTTATTAAAAATTTTATTAAAGCGGAGAATGCATCTCCATTGTGACTAGAACTGTTTGTTCTCATTATGGTTTAAGTGGAAAAGTGGCAATAAACTGCAATTGTACAATATAAAGCAGGAGTTGTAATTCCCAGTGACTCCACCAATCAATAAATAAGGCATTGATGCTCTTTTAGTCTATTTCTTTAGTGGAATATCACTAACTTAATTACACCATGAACAATTAACCATAAAGATTTGATTTATAAAAATAACATTGGAGGCCTACCCACACTTTGTTCAGATACACTTATGAATCAATAAAAATAGTCATAAAATCATTACTACAGAGACTACATTGTTTGTCTCTGAGCTTTAGTACATAACACATTGTAAACTGCTGAACACCAGATACTCCTGAAAAATATCTGGCACTGATGTTGCAAATTAAAACCCTGTAGAGTAGATTATTCTAAGTGAGCAATCTCTTAATTTGCTACATGCTCAGTGGTGTGGTGGTTTAAAGGCTGTGCTGGGTGGTTAGGTGAAAATGTCATGGTTCTATTGGGTACCGCAAGGCAGTAAAATAAACTTATCTGAAGTCATGTGCAATATGAACGAGCAGCACATACTCTGGTATTTGAATATCTGAAGTCACCACTGCCACTGATAGAATTATTGCAGGGTATTTTGGAGAGTTGCAAACTTTATTAGCCTGATAAATAATTTTTTTAAAAGGCAAAATTCTGTGTGTTGGTTTCTACCCAGTGTAGTCGTAGCTGTGTTGGTCCCAGGATATTAGAGAGACAAGGCGGGTGTTGGTTTCTAGGCATTTGTCCAGTCTAAGTATTTGTACTTGTCTTTATTAATTTATTACTTTTCTTAATGGAAAAAAGGAGAGATGACTCCAGTGACAGCAATTTATTTTCTTTAACAGGCTGTTAAGATGTTATCCTAGCAGTGTAAATGATACCAAAGTGTAAGTGGTAAGCAAATGAAATGATGCATATCTTGGATGATGTAAGGCCAAACTGCCCGTTATAGGCATTTTCCCCTACCCCCAAACAGCTTTGCTGGAAATGAAGCATTTTAGCAAATTTCCTAAGTTCACTGTAGGCCAGATTGTGTGTGGTTCCTGTGCAGGTATACAAGATGGGGGAGAGGATACATGATTTTTATGACCATTTTTACTGATTGTAAAGTATATTTGAACAAGGTCCGTGTAGACCTCGAACATTATTTTGTTACATCAAATCTTCATGGTTAATTGTTCATGGTGTAGTAAAGTTAGTGACAACACATCAAATAAACAGACTTAGAGAGCATCAATGCCTTATTTATTGATTGCTGGAATCACTGGGAATTTTTTGAAAATTTTTGTCTAAACATTTTTCAATTTTTTTCAAATTGTACAAGCTCTGGTTCCTCATTATAAGCAAAATAAAACACATTAAACCTTATAAGTACATTGAAAAGGTGTAAAGTAGACCAGGGGTTTCCATGTTTACTGTCCCTCACTGACTCCACAGCAAAAAGTTTTCTGTCCTGAGTATTATTTCATGACTGGAAGTTAGTTAATAAGCTAACTCATGATGCATGAGCCAGCTCAATCTCCTGTTTATGTTTTGCAGTGCTAACAAGAATCACAAGTAAAATAAAACAAAACAAAAAACAAAACCCTTGCTCAACAAAGTGAGCAGAGATGACTCTGAATATGTGCAGATCTCTCCCATGGGCCTTCCAATAGGAGGTGGTGGCCCTAGGGCATTTACCCATAATTTCCTTTCTGTTAGGCAGCATCCTCTGTCCGTTATCTGCCTGGCTGCTATTTGCCGCTGTACTTCAGTGGTGCTGCAAGTAACATAGAACATATGAAATGACAAAGAAAAGGGAAACATTAGTAAAATTTCCAGAGGAGATGGGCTTTTGAGCTTTTTAGTCATAGCAATAACAAGCTATGTGAATATACCTGTAGCAGAAGACCAATGATACTAACTTATGTTGTGTCTCTGTCACAAATTGTTCACTTCTGCTCTATTGTCTGTATCTAAGCTATGCACTTTGTTGTCTATAAAGGAGCTTTGGGTGACATTTGTATGTAGTTTCTTAAATATCTTGATCTTTGGGATGTGGCCTTTTAAAACATAACAACAACAACAACAAACACACTAACATCGCCTTCCCCATAATATTTAGGAGTACAGGGACACAGGAATTGCTAGATCAGATCACTGGGTCATCTCATTCAGTAGCCTGTCTCTGACAGTGGCCAATACAAAGTGCTTCACAGGAGGAAATCCTGCAGTAGCTAGTCATGGGAGACCTGCTTCCAGGGAAAGTTTCAACCTAACTTCACAAAGTTAGAGGTTGGCTTATGCTCTGAAGCTAATTAATAACTCGCCATAAAATATTTACTGGTATCTAAACTTCAATCTACAGTGATGCGATATTGTTACTTAATCTTTCTTAGCTCTTTCCCTGCTTTTTTTCCACTACAACCGATAAGTGTTTTTCTGAATCTTATCTGCGGATATGATTAGTGAATGAGCTGGAGCTGAAGGTAAATAGCACTTCATGGAGTGTCTGGGAGAAGTAACGTGAGATGACTGATGCTGGTGCCCATGTCACAACAATGAACACATTCTATCTGTGCCATGGGTAGCTTTCAGCACCTGAGAACACAAGCCTGCTCTGAAATTCGGGTCTTTCAATAAATGGTGTGCTTTTTCATTTAGAGGGAAAGGTCTTACATGGAATACGTTCCATATGCACACAGTCCTTTTGAGTTGCTAACAAGGGCCTGATCCAAGACCTATTGATGTCCTATTTATTTCAGTGGGCTCTGGAGCCAGCCCGACACAGTGTTAGGATGGCCTGTGTCTGCATAGTCTTAAGCTATAACAACCATCCTTGGTCAAGTAACCAGTATTTACCAGAGGCTGGATGACTCATGAGCAAGACTTTGTAGAATCAGGCCCATACTCCATACATGTGACTCAGAGCTGAATTCCAGTTGATGTCTCACCACACTGTACAGGTCAGTTATATGGTAATTTTTTTTTTTTTCAAATCAGGGTAGAAAGCACAGGCTTTGGATGGCCACTATGGGCCTGATCCCAAGTCTGTTAAAGTCAGTGGGACTCTCTTCCTTGAGTTCAATGGGCTTTTGATCAGGCCCCAAAAGGACATCTATTCCCCCCGCCCCTCTCCAGTATCCAATTGAACTTTGAATTTGAATTCATTATTTTTGAGGAGCTATCTGTTCATAATTCAAAGGAGACTCAAGAACATAACTCTACCAAGAGCTAGGATTGGTACAGGCCCAGAGGCCAGTTGTATTATAACATGTTATGTGACCCATGAAATACTAAATGGAAGGAAGTAAATAAAAGGATATTGGGTTAAGTTTCTCTTCTCTCTTTACTAATATGGTACAGCATTGCCAAGTGATTGCGTAAATCAATACTTGGCATAGTTGCTGCAATCTGACAGTTTCAAATACAAATGAGGGATAAAGAAAGTAACATAAAACAGTTGCTATAGTACTAGTGTGTAATCTCCAGGCATAACATGGTAAACTAAATTGTTTGCTTAAAGCTTAATTTGTCTGGTGTCAGCTACCTGTGAGGTTATTGTGAAACCAAAAAATATATTACCCATAAATCTGTCATCTTCCTCATGTTTTTCTTAGGATATTCTCCCCTCCCATCTCCTTGAGAGCTCTTTTGTATACAGCACTTCACTAATGTGTAAGAGAAATGAAGCCTGTGTAAACCAGTTGAAAGTTATAGGCAAAAATGTACAGCCCAGCTCAGATTGAAACAAGCCCAACTACTCAACGGATTGTTCATTCATCATATAACAAAATACCTTGCACATCTATTACGTCTTCCATCAGACTGCCAAGTTTTACTACGCAAATATTAATGAACTGATTAGTCTCAACCTTTCCCCTCTTTTGAGGTAAATATTGCTAGTCCCATTTTACCGAAGGAGGAACTGAGAAACAAAGGTGTTAAATTTTCATAAATATTTCCTAATAGATGCCTCAGTTTTTTGGTGCCCAGTTGGGACACCTTGGGTTATATTTTCAGAACTTCTGAGCACCTGCAGCTCCTATTGAGTTCCAATAGAGCTGGGAGCACTTGTTACCTTTGACAATCAGCCACTAGTTATCTCAGACTGGGCACCCTAAAATGGAGGTACCTACATTTACTGGAGACTTTACCAAGGTCACCCAACATGTCTGGGATAGAGGCAGGCACAGAAGCCCCATTTCTTGGCTTCCTGATCATCCTTCTTCACTTGTTGTTCTTTCAGTTTTTCATTGATTATTAAACAAGAGATACATTGATTTGTTTATTCTCATTGGTTATGTGCAATAAAAAGGATATTTAATACCTAGAAAATAGGGATGCAACGCCATGCTCTGGGTGTCCCTAGCCTCTGATTGCCAGAAACTGGGAGTGGATGACGGGATGGATCACTCAATGATTTTCTATTCTGTTCATTCCTTCTGAAGCTCCTGGCATTGGTCAATGTCTGAAGACAAGATACTGGGTTTAGACCATTTGTCTGACCGAATATGGCTGCTCTTATGTTCTTTTGTAGTTGTTATTTATATTCAGCAGCATTTGGGAGCTCCAGTCATGGACCAGGGCCCCACTGTGCTAGGTGCTATACAAACACAGAACAAAAAGACAGTCTCTGCCCTGAAGAGCTTACAATTTAGGTAGCTGATCTCCTTAAAATCTCAAGGCCACAGTGGGACAATTGGGATATCTAACTGCTTTTGCCTTGCAAGGTTCATACTGTACATCAGGGTGGGTTGTTCTGTATCTTGAGCTTTCTAGGCTAGTAGCACTTACGTTCCTGAAAGCCTAGTGACACACTTTTACCATGTCTTTTTCTGTATTAGTACTGGCCTTAGATGAGGGTCCTTGCCCAACCTCTTGGGCACACCGCATATTCCTAGACCAAGGAGAGTACAAAGCTGATCTTCCAAATCTGATGATAAAATTTGATATCCGATTTTGTAGGGGACAGTGGGAAGGCCTAGTATTCCCTTTATTTTATACTATCCGGTTCTGGTTTAAAATCAGTGTCTGTAGTTCTCAGGATGTCTGTACAGCGTCAGGTCCAGATTCTGATTAATCCAGACAGAACACTCATAAGAGACGAGTGTGCAAGTTGGCCTTTTGTACCGGCTCTTCAGTGGCTTGTGGAGTAAATTAACTTCTTTATTTAGCTTGAGAGTCTCAACCTTGCAGAGTGGATCTAATGATTTTCTGTAATAGGCTGTAGCTACAGTGCGGGAAGGAGAGACGGAGCAATCTCGTCATTACTTTAAACAGTACAATCAGCTGCCATATGGTGAGTGCAGACTAAAGCACAGTACCATAGCACCATGATCTTGTCATGTCATGAAATGTGTGAATATGATGCAATGCAAATTCTGTGCAGATGAATTCAGGCATAATTATATGGGACATGTAGTTTTGTGTGTCTTGTTTAATTAACATATTCTAGATGCATTGATGTACCTTTGAATTTTTTTAAAACAGCTCCTAAAAAAGGTGGGACAGATACTAATCCAGTTGCCATGAGTTAGTCATCTCAGCCCATACAGAGCTTGAGTTCTGCCACTTTAAAGCCCAGTGCAGGACACATTTCTTTAAACAGGCCTTGCCTCATTAGTGAAGTAGCCTGTTGGTCTGGCAACATTTCCTCCTGGGAAACAACCACTTAGCTGAATCCTTGTGGAGAGTGGTTTAAAATAAAGAGAAAAACTGAGCTCTTCTTTTGGACACACACAGCTGTGACCTTTAGTTTTCTAAACTAAACATCCCAAGTAATGCCTATAGATATTTAAGTAGTGGAAGAATTAGAACTGGAGGTACTCTAGAAAGACAGATGGATACATAACTTCAGAAGAAACACTCAAGAAGAATGCTAAGGTAGAGACATAAGCTAATCTACCATTTTTAGAAAATAAAGTTGCATGCCAGACTGACAGCTTGCATGTTAATTTTCAAACCAGCACAAATAAAAATGGTCCAAGGTTTATTATAGAAACAGTATTTAAGGATGCTGCCAATGACTCTCCTGGGTAGTGATAATATGGACACTACCTAGAAAGAGGAAAAAGATGGTGACCTAGAAAAACGTTATGCAGAACAACAGAGAAAGAGGGAAAATCCCTTAACAAGACACTCAGAAGCCTGAACATATCAGCACAAAACTGAAATAAATGGAGGAAACTGGCAGATGCCCTTTGCGCCTGATGGTGCGGGAGGAAAAAGAAAGACAAACTCATGTTCTTTATATTTAGTGGAGCTAGAAGTTGCTGCTTCAACTGTATTGAAAGAGGCAGATTCTCTGGTCTGCTAACTCTGTTTTGGGCTATGTAAGTAGCACAAAGAGGATTTAAATCAGTTGGAGAAGGTCAGTGGAGTTTTTCCCCTGTGTAGGTGAACTCTGGCTGCATAAAGTGAACAGAGACGGCATAGCTACCTTATGCACCATCCCCTTCCAGCGCCAGTGTAAAAGGATGGAGGGTGCATGTTGGAGGTGTGCTGTGGACAAGGAGAGGGTTGTAAGGAAGCAGACGTTTAGTATGCTTGATCTTCCACTGTCACAAATTAGAAATGATCCTCTGTAACTCTAGCTTGCACCAGAGCCAGACATGGTGGGATTAGAGATCTGCAACTGGCTCATTGATACCTTCTCACTGTACCCAAACTCCACGTAGCCAAATCTGGCCCCAAATTACTTATGTCTGAATGTTCATTGGTGCTATGGGAACGATAGTAAGCTACCATAAATCCAACCATTTCTTATTCTGGTAGTCATCTCATTGGGATTTTGTTTGAGCAAGAATTATGGCCTGGGGTCCACAATGAAAATAGGCTTTTCTGGTTGATATTTTATCTAATGTTGAGCAAACAAAGGGCCTGTGTATCACAGGATGAGTGATTTTTGGAGAAGATATAAATCTCTCATGGAACAGGGGGATGTTACCTCCATGGTACATTTGAAGATTATGTATCTGATAAAATGCCTGAATTGATCCTTCAAGACAGCACTTTGTGCATCTAAATTTCAGGTAGATTATTTATAACTTCAACACGAAACTCTGGGTTTTCATAATGTCTCCATGGTGACTTCATTTATTGGTTTCAGGTCACTTGCAACCTACAACAGCCTTACAGACAAACACTTGGCTGGATACTTCAGCAATACAAGGATAAGACGGCATCTTCAGCGATCAGGGCTGGTAGGCTTTGAAGGCTTCCTTTCTGTTACTTTTACCTCACACTGCTGGGTATTTTTCTTTTTTAGTATAGAGGTAGGATAGTCACTTTTAAAAAATTGCCCATCTATACAAACATACATCATGGTGTCACCCTGTACCAGCATGATGTATTGTGAACACATTTTGATGCCATGTAAGTTCATGGCATCAGAAGGTCTTCCATTGCATTACCACCCAACAGTGCGATCACATATGGCAGGAAACTGCAGGATTTGGGGTCCTGTAAATATAGCATGGTTGTGGGACACAGGGCTGTGGTGCTAAAATCTGGACAATCCTAGAGCATCGAGGACAGGTGCTAATCCAGGGCCTGATACTGCAATATGCTTAGTAGCATCACACTTCACTGGGAGTTGAGGAATTTGCACTTAGCACACTGCTGGAGGTACTTAGCACATTGCAGCATTGAAGGCTGAGGGATGCTCATCTTACTTAAGATGCACAGCACCATACCTGCTTGGGCTGTAAATGTGTTAACTCGTTATTGGTGGGGGGGTATGCAAGGCAACTTTAACAGTTTCTGTTCGTCCCACAGGTGAAACAATTCTCACACCTAAGGCAGACCTAAAATAGATATTAACTTAATACAAATCATTCATTTTCTCCCAATTTAATATTATTGGATTAAATTAATAATTTGCGGAGACTGGAGAAGAGGACACTGTGATGGAATTCCATCAAGAAAGATTCTAACAGCAATAAAAAAAACCAGCCTCCTAATGACCCAAATCAGATTTTCTAGTGTTATGAAAATTCCCTAAATGACATTAGCAGAGAATAAAATTGCTTCTGAAAGCTGAGGATCCTCAACTTTGATTAGCTCGTGATGAGCTATTAATTGAAACCAGGGCATTGTCCCTTAATAATAAACATGACTGCCTATCAGTCATCATCTTCATGGTGTTGGAGACCATTATTTGGCATGATTCAATTCTGTACATAAACAGTGGGTAATCTTAGCATAGCTCTGAGCTTGTGGCAGAATTGCAGTGAGTCGTTACCAAACATGAATGACAGTGCATTACCACACAGTAAGGCTGCTATTAAGACATGTCACTGTACTTGTATTTCAAATCTATTGTGAGGAGAACTTTTCTTTGAATGATTACAATAGATCCAGTATGTCTTTGTTGCATATTTCTGGTTGTTCTTCTCAGAATCCATAAGTCATAATTAAACACTATTAGATGATTGACTTGTTTTTAAAAAACAATGTCGAAGTTAAGCTATTGCCTATAAAATTGATTAGCGAATTTAGAAAATTCCAATTAAAATTGGGTTAGTAGTTTCAATTTTATTTTTCAACAATCTCTATTGTTTCTATTTGCTGTCTGCCATGTTATTGCAGCTGGGTTGATCCCAGGATATTGAGAGACAAGGTCAGTGAGATAAATCTTTTAATGGATCAACTTCTGTTGCTTAGAGAGATGGGCTTTTGAGCTTACACAGAGCTCTTCTTCAGACCTCCATGCCTCTCTGTTCTGCCTTCAGACCTGAAGAAGAGGTCTGTCTAAGCTCAAAAGCTTGTCTCTCTCCTCAACAGAAGTTGGTCCAGCAGAAGATACTATCTCACCCACGTTGTGTCTCTCTGGTCTCTAATGGAAGTGGGGGACATAGTAAAGGTGCAGAAAAGGTATATGTGTTCAAGTAGTTTTGCTCTCCTGTTGTACATGGCTTTGCTTGGAATACACCTTGTTCTCTCTTCTCTTTTTCTCTATATTTATGTTTTGTTTGCTTATGACAGATCTCAAGAAGTGGAAGAATAATATCTGAGAAGGAGTATCGGCTAAATGCTATGAGGAAGGATCACCAACGATATGTACGGGAATGCCTAGCTCAGGCCATATTTCACAAGGTCCTTGACATGGAGGTATGAATACATTATCCACGTATAAGCCTTTTAGAATAGTTTGCTAGTCAGATCTAGGAACTGGTATGTTATGGGGCTGCCCCCGAGAAGAGGGGTATTTGGTGGATAGGAGAGCATGGAGTCTCCACTCTTGATGACTCCAACCAGGAGACTTTTTCTGGAACACCCCTAATCTCAACACTCATCCCACCATCCACAAGACTCTGCAAGTGATAGTAGAAGATGTGCCTAGCATCTGCCAAAGAGGGCTGCTGCCAGCCATGTGAAGAGGAGAGGAAACCACCTCAGCACTCAGACAGAGTCCCAAGGTCATGAGGGTCAGATAAATTACAACCCCTCTTGTGAGCCAAAAGATCTAGTCACCTCAGTGTATTGCTACTTATCGGCTTTTGTTAGAACTGAGAATTTGAATATCGTTACACATTATTCTGGGTTTTTTTTGAACGGTGGGTCTGTGTACAGCACAGCCCTTTGAAATGCTCCAGCCCTCGCCATCTGCAACTCAGTTTCCATTCCCTAAAATGAAAAAAATAAAATGACTAACATCTGTTTAAACACAATTATCTCCATAATTGTGTGGCATTTACCTCAAGCTCACTCTCCCTTTAAAGATTCTGAGCTAGAACTAATCCCAAGCTTCAGCTGAAAATTCCAACGGGTTGCAGAGCCCAGCATTTAAATAGCTGCCTTCATTGCTCTTGTTTGTGGTGCCCAGTTTGGCTTCTTCACCAAATATTCAGTAAATGGTGTTCCGATTAACACAATTCTTAAATCGGAATATTCAAATAATCCGATCCATTGTTCCCGCCTGCACCATGAAGCTTGTCGTTTTAAGCATTGAAGCATCTGCTTCAGTCCCATTTTTGAGAGCACAAATCTTATTGTGTCCTCCAAACAACACAGCATTGGAGTAGAACATGTGCCTTGTGAAAGTCATAACTAGATGGAGTCAACAGACTCTAAAGCTGTCAGTAACACTTCCCACACAGTTTTTGGAGCAGGGACTGTCATTGTGTCCTGTTTGCACAGCGCCTAGCATAATGGGGTCCAGGTGCTTGTTTCCTAATAAACATCAATTAGGGGCAAGATTTTCTCTTGCCCTTTGCTTCCACGCAGAGGAATAAGGCTGGTCCCCTTTCCACCCCCTTGGAGTGCAGTCACTGCCTCTCTCCCATGCAGCATCCTCCAGGATGCAGAGGCTCTCAGCTTTCCCTGCAAAACATTTGTTCAACTGGTACCTAAGTGACGTGATGGATGAAACCAGACCCAGTATCTCACTCAGCAGCCCCAAATCTCTGACTCCTGGCCTCTCTCCAGCCTGCTTCCTGCTATGTATGTGCAGGCTCTACACAATGGCACTGTGCAATAGGAGAAGAATGAGCACAGCCAAGGCTTTGCTCCCTATTTCTCCCACCCCTCATACTGTAGGAGGAAGGAGTCTGTTGTAATTGTAGTCCAGTAGCAATTACTTCCCCTTGGTGTAAGAGGGAGCTATGGAGTATACTCTGGCCCTGCTCTGTTAATGAGGCAGTGCAGCTCTGTGCTGCCCCCCTCCCCTCGTCAAGGCAGATTGCAGGGTCATTTCTGCAGACACATACCTTCTCCTCTAGGAGAGCAGTTCAGTTTAACATAAATAATTAAACACATTGTTTATGACTGTGGTATTCACCAAGCAGATTGTTGTGCAACTTTTCTAAGCAAAAGAAAGAAAGAAAACCCCTACCAATGTTCCCTCCTGCCATACAGTTCTGCCCTCTGTATTCTGCGCTCGCAGTGGGAATAGCCTCTGTAGAAGTGAAAGCTGACTGGGTCACTATGGTTTTAAAAATGTTAATGTTGGGAAGGGAATGATTTCACATGCTGAAGTGTAAGGCAAGTCTAATGATAGTCACAGAGCTGTGATCAATGGGTGTAATAACCAGGAGCTGATGAGAAATACCCAAAGCTGGAGCTCAGCCTTGTTGTGTTCACTGACACCTCATTATGGTAATTAATAGGATTTCTTGCACTGGCAGCGTCATCATCAACTAGAAATAAAAAGAAAACTGGAAAATGTTGTGAGGAAGGAGCGGGTTCAGAGAATCAAGGTAAGGATGTGTCGCATGAATGGACTGAGCACTTGGCAAACTTGCTCTGTGTTACTTTCCTCTGCATGATTTTTATCAGAACCAGCCCCATGAGAGTGTAGCGTCCTTTCAGGAACCACTGTGTTTGGGCTCGATTGTGCAGCCACTGGAAGTCCCGTGGAAGTCAGTGGCTGTTCTAGCCAGGAAGCCATAGACCTCACATGGCAAGAATATCTTTCCAGCTGAATTTCTTCAACTCCTGGCTGGAGCACTTAAAAAAACATACATGGGATCCCATCTTGTCAATCGGTCTCTTATTTTTTATCAGTAAGAATGCACACACAGCAGAGGGCATGCAGTATTGCCAATCTCACATGTTCAAAAATCAGGAGATTGGCTTTAAAATCATTGAGATTACGTAAAAATAATAGATTTGGTGTTCCTTTTATTTGCCTTCCTCTTTTTGAGCCCTTAGGGTGTACTGGGGTCACATTTTGATCTCTTCTTCCATTTAAAGGATAATGACCTACGCACCTGCCAAAGCTGATGGTTATTTGCAGATGCAGAAGGCTGGTTCAGTGTTCCATGACAGGATCAATAGCCTCCTCTCCCACCGAGAGCTCAGATGTTTAAACCTTCTCTTCTTCTAGGTAGAACGATCAAGAAGATCAGTAGAAGATATTAATCCTCTGCTCTCTCCACATCCACCTGCTGGTCCAAGAAGTCACTATGGATACCATTCTTCAGTTGATGGAGAGCAATCTGGTCCTTCACAGTCAGTAAGTCTTATCAAATACCCCTAATCCCACACCATTCTATAGACACCTATTACATCTCTTCTTTGTAGTATTGACTGGTCTGATTGCTCCAAAGGGAGTAGGATCAGGCCCTTATTGAGGAGAGTGGCATGTCAGTTCTTAGAGAACAGTGTCTTTGTTTCATGATAAACCTGTTTAAATACCTCAGTTCTCTCTTTTTATTTGCACTAGCCTCCAAGATCACTACAAAAAGTATTAGAGAGACAGGGGGCATGTCTCCTCACACGCTACTGCTGCAACACAGCAGTGCATCTATGCCACCGCTGCACATCTGCTGAAGACGGTCCATGCTGATGTTGGAGTGCTCTCCCATCGGCAAAATAAAACCATTTCCATGAGTGGCTTTAGCTATGTCGGTGGGAAAAGCTCTCCTGCTGACAGCACTGTCCACTCTGGCTCTTAGATCCATGTAACTTATGATGCTTTGGAGGGGGGGTCATGGTTTATTCACACCCCTAGTGACGTAACTTATACCAACCTAAGCTGTAGTGTGTACATAGCCTAAATGGTCTAAATTATGGACATCTTTATCATCAATACCAAAGCTGGGAGGGTGGCTATAAGCTCGTTATTATCATAAGCAGGCTGCATTGTTAACTGACAGTAGAAAAAGCTAGATTATAGCCAAGACTTTTCAGAAGTGAATAGAGAGACACAGTAGGTGAGGTAATATCTTCTACTGCAGTGGTGCACAACCTGCTTACACAGGAGGGCCACATAAACCTAAGCACAATCTTGTGTGGGCCAAACAGATTCTACATATTTTAATAAGGGCTTGTTACGTTGTCATAAGTTATGTCACTGAGTGGTGTGAATAAACCATTCCCCTGAGTGATATAAGTTACACCGACTAAGAGCCGGTGTGGACAGCGCTGTGTCAGTAGGAAAGCTTCTCCTGCCCACATAGCTACTACCTCTCATGGAGGTGGTTTTATTATACTGATGGGAAAGCTCTCTTCTGTTGGCATAGAGCATCTGCACCAGATGCGTTACAGCAGCATAGCTGCATCCACGCTTCTAGTGTAGACTAGCCCTACGATTTAAAGTCCCCTGTACTGATTTCTATTTTAAGTTCAGCTTGTCCCATATGTATTTAGATAGGTTGTTTCTATGTACAGTCTTGTCTGTTTACACACTTGTGTAAACTAAAATGACATAAACAAGATGACAAAACACAACTGAACCAGTTAATGGTATATTGTGTTGAAGTAGGCCGCTGTTCGTAAATTGGGCAGCCCTGTTCTATTAGACCAACAGAAGTTGGTCCACTCGAAGATATTAACTCACTCACCTTTCCTTTCTAATATCCTGGGATGGACACAGCTACAACTCCACTGCATACAGAAAGTGAATAGTGATTTTGGGTACTCCGGGATTTGGGTGCCTAATTTGAGACACCTTAAAGGGACATGCTCTTCACAGGAAAGGTTTTCAGCTCTTTCTGAAAATCATGCTTTCTTAATGTCTCTCAACTTAGTCACCCATACTCTCTCATCAGTTTTGAAAATCTTGATCAATAACTTTTTTGCGTCCTCAAGAGATTTGTGTGTTGGGATTATGCACTTTGTACTCTGAATCAGAGACATAGCCGTGTTAGTCTGGATCTGCAAAAGTGACAAAGAGTCTTGTGGCAACTTAAAGACTAACACACATATTGGAGCATAAGCTTTCGTGGGCTAATACCCATAGGCTAATACTCATCCAACGAAGTGGGTACTAGCCCATGAAAGCTTATGCGCCAATATGTTTGTTAGTCTTTAACGTGCCATAGGACTCTTTGTTGCTTGTACCCTGAGTAAGCTCTGTTTTCATAAATATACATTTTTACTCACCTTTATTTTACAAGAAATCTACATGTCAAATTGCAAGGGCTTGATTAAATAACAGGTTAAAGGATTATCTATAATTGTACTGAGTACCTTATTGCAGTGGTTCTCCACCAAGGCTATATGTGCCCCTGGGGATACACAGAGGTCTTCCATCAACTCATCTAGATATTTGCCTATTTTTACAGCAGGCTATGTAAAAAGCACCAGCAAAGTCAGTGCAAGCTAAAATTTAATACAGACAATGACTTGTTTATACTGCTCTATATACTATATCATTGTTTCTCAACCTGGGGGAGACGACCTCTGGAGGTGTATGTCACAGGATGGATTTAGGTGGGGCCGCAAGTAGGGCCGGCGTTACGGGGTGGCGAGCAGGGGCTTCTCAAAGCTAAGATACATGCTGAAACCAAAGCCAAAGCCCCACAGCCTGGGGCTGAAATCAGACTCCTGGAAGGGGTACAGTAGTCTGGAAAGGTTGAGAACCACTGCCTTATTGGATTACTCCTAGGATCTGGAATGTGTATGAATGCTCATTTTGAATGGCTGTTCTCTTATTTCAATTGTCCAGTCTTCCTCTCCTCGGCCAAACACTGCACCAGGAAATATGCAACGCCCAGTCCGACTGCAGCCACTTCCTGGATACCCCACAGCAGGATCCACACCCAAGACTTCTTTGAGATCCAAACAAAAGCTCTTGGAACTTGAACATGATCATCAGTTTCCCAATGGGGTTAGTCCTTGTTTTTTCATGAGAATTACATAGTTTTAGGAACCCATCAGAAAGAGTGACTTAAAAGTAGACTAATAGTATAGATGGTTTATGTGGATCTGCTGCAGAGCCAAGTTCCAACATATACAAGGGTTTGAGTTTCTTCTGTACACCTGTCATTCTGCTTCAGGGCCTTTGGTTCCTGTGCTCTTGGATGAATTTCATCCTGGAGGACGAGTAAAGCTCCACTGTCAATGGGAATAAAGTCATTTGAAAGGCACTGAGGTAATTTTGTGCCCAGTAATTTCGTGATGGGTAAGCTCTAGCTACCTTGGTTTCTGCCCCACAAAGGAAAGGAAATTAGTACTGCAAAAGCACTGTTAATTCATTTGTTACTCTGGCTGGCTGTTGTTCAAGGTCTGCCAGGATCTTGAGTAATATACAATTTTAAAAAAATATAATCCGTTTACTAGGTTCTCGGGCCAAATTTTCAAGGGCCTGGACCCAGGTCCTCTAGCTGTGCTTTCAGATTCAGGGTTCTCCTTGCAGAAATCATTTCACAAGCAAAGTTGTGGGTACCAATTTAGAGGCCCCTGTTTGAAAATGCGAATGTAAAATGGAAGGAACAGGCAAACCATGTACCTCCAGTATGGTCTGGAGTTGTGCTGTGCAGGCTCAGTGTTTGCATAACCTTGGTTTTGACCCAATTAAATGTGATTGCAGGGAGATAAAAGCATGTTGAGGTTTATCAACTCAGTGGATTATTCAGATGGATTATCCCCATATCAACTTCCCATCATTAACAATTATGTGATACCAGTGCCACCTCCGTCCCAAAAAGGAGATAAGAACATAAAGGAAGTTAGGCTTGGCACTTCCAGGGGCAGACGCTTTCGCCCAACCACTGCACCCAATGGCTTAGAGCAGCTGTTAACAAAGGTATGTGATCTCTTTTCCACCCCCTGTCCCCAATATCTATATTTCCTGCTCCAGAGGTGCTTTTTCCAGATATGCTGTCTTGAAAGTATGAAGAGGCAGTGAAGTGGTTCAAGACATGCTGAATCTGGCTAGCAGTAGAAGTAGTGCCAGCCTCCTCAAAGGGCTAGAGAGGAGCAAGATCAGTAGATCAGAACCAGTGCTGGGGGGCACACACCCAAGGCTGTGCTCCCTCAGTGGGTCTGGTAGAGCTGTGCTCAATGCAGGACCCTAGGTGATGGACAAACCTAGGCATACGTTGCCTTTGCACGTCCCTGATCTGCAGAGTTGCCCAAGTGCATGTAAGAGCAGCTGCAGTACATTTTAATGAATTCCAGCTAGATTGAATTACATCATCTGGGGATCTATTACACCACCTGAGGACTACTGGAGTCCAGCAGCGCTCTGGCCATGCCCCCTTCTCCCATGTACATTCCTGATATGTCCAATGTCCCCATGCCAAGGAATCCTCAGCTGACTCAGTAGGGAAGCTGTAAGGCCCCTTTATACCTCTGAAGAGTTACAGAGGGTCTGAATGGAGGCCACGGATTTGGCACAACACTTTGATCTATTTGCGGTTCAGGAAGTTTAAATTCAGTGAGAGAAAAAGAGGTGAATGACTACTTTAAAAATGTCTCACCAGCGCTGCCCCTTTGTTCACCTCTAGTCAGGAGTCTGGTTATTGAATGCATTTTTTGTGCTCCTGTTGTAGGACTCAGGAAAATTCCATAAGCCCTCATTACACAGCAATGCCTCTGTAACAATGATCTACTTAGGAAAAAGTGTGCACTTGTCTCATGATGACACTGATTATAGAGATGAAATCAAAGTCTATCAGCAACATTGTGGAGGAGAAAACCTTTGTGTCTACAAAGGCAAGCTACTGGAAGGAGGTAAGGATTAAAAGTTGAGGAGTTCATTTTAATTCTGGCAACATCTCATTTTCTGGATAAACTGTTGATGTGGTATCAAAATGATTTCAGCTAAGCTCACTCAAGATATGTGCATCCAGGGACTTATAAACCAGCTGCTGCCAACCTAAATCGAGATTTACTGTTCCATGATTGAAAATGAGGCTGCAATTACTTTTGCAAATTATGGAAGAAGGAATGTAGAGGAGTGATTTCACAAAATACTGTGGGTTAGATTAATTTGTGGATAGAGATGTATGGTTAATAAAATATTTGCAGGAGTAAACTGTCTCTGAATACTAAATTATCTGTTTCCGAGTAGCAGTAATACATCAATGTACGCTGTTTATTGTTCCAGAAGGAAAACCTATATTCTGGGGGCCTGATTCTGATCCATTTTATACTAGTGTGACTCCATTGATTTCACTAGAGTTACTCTGGTGTATATCAAGAGTGAAAGGAGAATCAGGCCTGGGAATCTACTATTCATGAGAGCTGTAAATCACCTCAGGGTTAAAATCCGAAGTCCTCAGATGCAATGGAATGACAGTTGTTCTGCTGCATAGTTGGTGAGTGATTGTGGTGCAGGCACAAGGGAGTACTCCATAATCACTATACATCACACAATTGTGCACTGTCTCGGCACTGTCTAGCTGACTATGGAGGAAGGAGGGGAATCTACAATTAAGGAGGGGATAGTTACCACAGATCACAATCCTTATTCCAGCCTGGGGCTTGGAGGAAGGCTTCTTCTCATCACTGCCAATGTTTATGGAGTTCCTCTGCATAAAGCCTATATCCAGGAGCAGCACAACCTCCCGCTCTGTCGCATGGTGCCATGCTCTCTGTAACCTGAAATGATGACTACTATTGCTGAAGGGGTGATTTTAGTCTTCCAACTGAGAGAAGCATTTGAACCAGCAGTTCTGTTTCACTCAATGAGTTGTATTTAACTGGCTGTGTTTGCTTCTGACTTTTCATTGAATATGATAAAGAGCTATGTATGCGTCCTACTGCCGTTTGCTGGAGAGACTCAGCACTGCTGAGCCATGTGTCATAAGCCCTATACTGCTAGCTAACAGCTAATGGATACCTTTTTGCAAATCAAGTGGTAGGGGCCTGTGTTTCAAGATAGGAGGCTCAGGGGTCTAACCTTCCTGCAGCTGTGAAATTTTGCATGACTGCAGTGACAATGTCCTAGCTGGCCACAGATATGTTACAGCACCTGCAGGATACTGCTGTGGGGGTGGGGACAAGCATGATTTTTGTGGCTAGCAGCAGGTGGAATTTCACAACATTAATGATCTTGAATGCAGATGAGAGGCAAAGAGCCTGATCTCTCAGGATCCATAGTTTTGACACATATGCAGACAAAATGGAGGTCACTGGACACAGGCTGTAAATAAAGCATGAACCCTGTTCTCTCACCAATTACAGAGACCTTTCACTTTACCTCAAAGCGGCACCATGGCTTCCCCTTCAGTCTCACCTTTTTCCTTAATGGGATACAGATGGACAGGCTGAGCTCCTGCTGCGAATACAGGCATCGGAAGGGTGCGAGATTGGGAGGCAAGCATGGATATTTCGGCTTTGTGAATATCGACCGAGCGTCTCCTTGCTACAGGTATGCTCACAAGTGTTTAGACTGCAAAACTTTCCCTACTCTTTTAAAAGCATCTATCAAACGTTTCACCCATTGATCTCTCCAGAGCCCAGGCCACATCTCAGATGAATGGGGATCTGCTGCCTTCCTTGTCTTGAAACCAGTTGTAGCATCTGCTTATTGGATCTGCTCTTGTGATCTTCCCATAGCCAATGTCCTGTTGAAGTCAGTTGATTTTCACATTGTCCCCATTGTGACAGTTCTCAGGGTACCCAGGGCTGAGTCACCGTGTTACACCTCCTGCCTCCAGCGTGAGGGAGACTTGCTTGTGGTTAACAAGATATCTGTTCCTTGATACCACAAGCCAGTGAGTCACCGGAGCCGCCTTCTCTGGGCTACGCCAGCCCTCCTTTTGCCATGCAGGTTAACAGTTGGTGTACCCCAGTTCCTGAGCCACTTCACAGCATTCCCCCGTAATATCCAGCCCCCTTGCCACTGACTTCTCACAGCAATACCAGGGTCGGTTGTCCCCAAGGGAACAGTGTACGCACCAGCTCGTAGGAGTCAACTCAGGATCAGCTTCTTGCTTAATACCACAGCACAGATAGTGAAAACAAGAAGTTTATTATCAAAGATTCAAGAGATTGTGAGTAAGGATAATGGAAACAAGGGTTTACTTATAAAATAAAACCAGAACACACTTTCTAGCAGTTAAACTTAATTAGTAGATTAACCTCCTGTTTAATCAGAGGGGTAGCCGCGTGAGTCTGGAATTGCAGAAGTGACAGAGTCTCCTGTGGCACCTTAAAGACTAAAGTATTGAAGCATAAACTTTCGTTGGCTAATACCCACTTCGTCAGATGCATGCAGTGGAAGTATCCAGGGGCACGTATAAATAGGTAGGCAAGAACCGGGTAGAGATAACAGGGTTAGTCCAATCAGCCTGAACCAGCTTGTTATCTCTAATCAGGGAGGGTGAGGTATTCCTCTAGCAGCTGAACTGGAGGTGTAAACAGTTAGAGAAGGGAAACTGCTCTTGTAGTTAGCTAGCCACTCATAATCCCTATTCAGTCCTGAGTTGATTGTGTGAAATTTGCAAATGAGTTGCAACTCTGCAGTTTCTCTTTGCAGTCTGGTCTTGAAGTTTTTTTGCTGCAATATGGTGACTTTGAAATCTGTAATTGTGTGTGCAGGGAGATTGAAGTGTTCTCCTACAGGTTTTTGTATATTGCCATTATATATTGCCTGATATCTGATTTGTGTCCATTTATCCTTTTTCGTAGGGACTGTCCAGTTTGGCTGATGTGCATAGCAGAGGGACATTGCTGGCACATAATGGCATATATTACATTGGTAGATGTACAGGTGAATGAACCAGTGATGGTGTGGCTGATCTGGTAGCTAAGTTGACCAAAGAATTGCTTGCAGTGCCTGTACTGGGCCTGAGGTCAGCTTACCTACATCGCTCAAGGGTGTGATTTTTCACACCCTTAGGTGATATAGCTAGTTTGAGCTGCGGTTTATGTGTAGATCAGGCCCCAGAACATCCCCAGGATCCCTAGTATGTTGTGCAAAATTTCCTGGGTTGAACCAGAATTCAACACCTGCTAAGAACTAAGAAATCATAGAATTCAACACCTGCTTAGATCTTAGAATTCAACACCTGCTTAGAACTAAGAAATCTTTCAGAAGTCGGGGAGGCAGGTGAGGAAGCAGGGTTGGTTGGTGGAAGTTAAAGCAGCATTAAGAATTTTTTTAAAAAAAAACTAGAGGGAGGGAGAAGAAGAGGAATTGGGCTTAGTCTACACTTAAAAATTATATTGGCATAGCTGCGATGGTCAGGGGTGTTAAGGAGGGAAGCAAATAGAGAGCATTCTGTCTCTCGGCGACATGGTCCTCGATCTCTGTTCAGCCCATTGCTAGTTGGCCAAAGTGCAGCTATAAATATGCAATTTGGGGCTTGTCTACACAGCAAGTCACTGCGAGAGAAGTCAGGGTGTAGATCTGCAGCAGCAGGACAGTAACATCCTGTGTGGACACTTGCCGCGGTGCAGAGAAAATTCTGGAGAGTAGCTTAGTGCAGTAGCAGTACTGATGCAGCACTGTGTGGTACAGCAGGACCAGGTTTTACTCCAAAGTGCTCTACAGAGATGGGTAAATGTTATTGCCCCATATTTATAGGTGGTGAACCTGAGGCATAGGACAATGTATTTACTTTTATTTTTAACTCATTAGGCATGTGGCAGGTTATGCTTCATACCCTTCCATTCTTCGCCAAAGGACAAATGTGTCGTTTCCAAGTTTCCCATGTTGTTTTTGTTAGGTGTATTATTGCAATGGGCCTGGACAAAAAACCCTCTCCTCCAAAGAAAAAGATGAAAGAAAACTCTGGAGAAAAGCAAGAGGATTCCGTGAAGGATGAAGAACACAATGAGCCAAGTGAGAGCAGCATGGAGCAAGAAGCGACCAAACACTCAACAACTGACATTTCATCAGCTCATGGAGAGGGTCAGGAGCCTGCAGAGGACAGCGTGGAAATTGGAGAGGAGGAAAGAGGAGAAGAAGAAACACAAGAAGATGATGAGTCCGAAGATGACCAGGATAATGCTAGTAAAGATGGTACAGTATCAAAAACCCATTTAAGGAACACAAACCAGGAGGCAGCATTGTCTAATGGAGAGGGTATAGCACTGCTAGTCAGGAGACCTGGGCTCTATTCCCAGCTCAACTGCTGACCTTGAGCGAGTCCCTTTGCCTCTTTTCCACTTCCTAGCCTATGTCTATCTTGTCTGTTTGGACTGGATGCTTTTAGGGCAAGAACTGACTCTTACAGTGTGTTTGCCTAGCACCACAGGGTCTGGATGTACTTTCTGTAGCCCAGTACCACATGGAGTAACAACAGAAAATATGATTTCAAAATCTTTCAAAATCTAAGTTTAAGGTCTTGTTTACACTGTGACTTTAGCAACCAGTGTAAGTGCAATGGATTGGTGCAAACTCTGGCACAGTAGGATTTGACCCACTCCAGATTACTCTGGTAATGAAGGACAGAGATTTAAGGAGTTTGTGTGTGTGTATATGTGTGTGTACGTATGTGTGTTTGCAGCGAAGAAGGGGGAAGAAGGAGAGAGAGAGAGAAAGGCAGTGCAGGGAACAATGCCTATAATCAATGTTGCAGGAGCCACGGGATATATAGGAGCTGAGTGGGAGAGGGGGACAGAAGATGTGGGGGGTGAGGAGGGAGACAGAAGACCATGAAGATGCAACAAAGCGGGAAAGGAACAAGAAGTGGTGATGGTAGGGGAAGAGAGTGGGAACTGGGTGGTATATCAAGGCAGAGGAGGAGGAGGGGAAGCAGCCAGGGAGTGGGAGAGAGTGGAGGATAGGAGCAGAACATGGAGTGGTGGTCAGGAGCTGAGGCCTGAGGTGGGTGTATAGGAACAGAAGGGGGACGTGGCAGGAGTGGAGGGTTTAGGGGATGTATAGAAGGATGGGGCAGGAGTGGAGGAGTTTGGGGGTTATAGAAGGATGTGGAGGGGAGTGTAAAGGTTGGGGGTTAATTGAGGATGGGGAGAGGTTGGGGGTTTAAAGAAGGATGAGAAGTGGGGTGGAGGGGTTGTGGGGTTATAGAAGGATGGAGGAGGAAGCTAGAAGGGGTTGGAGGGTTATGGAAGGATGTGGAGGAGTTAGGGGTTTATGAGAGGATGAGGAGGAGTGGAGAGGTTGGGGGTTTATAGAAATATGGGGAGGAGGTTGGGGGTTTATCGACAGATGGGATGGAGGGGTTGGGAGTTAATGGAAGGATGGGGAGGGGATGGGGGTTTATAGAAGGGTGGAGGGGGCAGGAGGAAAGGGTTGGAGTTTATAGAAGGATGGGGAGAGGGTTGAACTAAGGGTTAGGGGGTTATAGAAAGGTGGAGGGGGAGGAGTTGAGGGGGTCTTTTGAAGGATGGGGCAGAAGTGGAGGGGTTGAGGGTTTCTAGAAGGATGGGGAGGGGAGTAGAGGGGTTGGAGTTAATAGAAGGATGGAGAGGGGTCAGCAGTGGAAGATCTGCCTGCAGTAGATTATAATTTTTAGTTGCATCGTTCATTCATTCTTTGCATTTGTGGTCAGCATCTGACTTTCAGGGTCATTCTTGTTCTGCTTAGATTTATAGTATCTCCTTTCTAAGGTCAAATCTAACACGGAAGTTTATGTCTTGAATACAGTATATCCTCATTCTGTCATTCCTACTGGGGCTGTAGCACTAAACGCTGCCTATATGGAGTAAAATAAATCTGTTCACCTCTTGATTAGAGTCCTTTCTTGTTTTTAAGCTGGCAGTTTTCTTGTACCATATAACCACCAATGCCTTTTCCATCTGTTTGTTTGGCATGTGCATATCTATCTACCTGTCAATACAAAAATTGTTAGCCTCTCCTGTTTATTTATTTGCTTATTTAAGAGAAGCCTTTTTAATAACCTATCATACTATGTTTCCAAGAATATTATCCCACTTTCTACTCTTGTCCTCATTTTGATGAGTTTTCTGCACCCACACAAAACTTTCTTTTTCCGCACTAGGGATACACGTTTTTGTGGTTAGCCATGCCTTTTTCCTGCAGGGGGTGGACACTTCTGTGACAATTACCAAGAAGGTTTGCCACCTCAGAGGCTGCTGGAATCTCAATTGATTTGAATGTAGAAAATAAATCTACTCATTTTCTTAATTCTCATTGTGGAGTGATTGTTTATTTGCCTAATTGGTTCCACATCAGATACTCCTCCTTTCTGTCTTTGGCATTTTGTCACTTCAACAAGAAAAAGAGGTGAACAATTAAATTTGAAAGGTGAGAAATTATCGCCCTGAGGGACAGCTGGAGCGTGTCTGATGTGACAATTCTCTTTCATGATACAGTTTTGTTGCCTCTCTGCAGACTGTGCAGCAAAATAATGGTTGCAATGTAAATATTTTATTATGAAAGGGATTTTGGTATGTTCTGGTTTGTGGGAATATAATTAGTCTATTTCTGGGTGGAGTGGAGAACATTTTCTAATACACACATGATTTAAATTTTGAATTACGTATAAAGCACTGATGTTATCAACTGTTCCTAATGAAATTCTTAGTAAGAGACTTGGGTTGAAATCCTGTTCCCACTGACGTCAAAACTGGAGTTTTGCCATTCACGTCAGTGGAGCTAGGAATTCACCCTGTAACCAAATGAATATATTAGAAGAACCATGCAATAATCAGAGCATTCCTCTGCAGTGTCTTTTGGCAGAGACTGAATAATTAATTTATTTTGTAGGACACCTCTCTGTTAATTAGCCTTGTCAGTCCACCTTTCTCTTACTTCCCACAGAACATAATGTCCTCCTGATGCTTTATCTGTTGCTTAAATTAATTTTCCTTGCAGCAAGATTTTTCCACAATGATGATCTCTTCCCTTTATATGTTGTTCCTGCATTTGTCTATCTGACCTATCTTTGTTGATTTTATTCTTTAAACTTGAATGACACCTGCTAGATCATTGAGTAGCTTTGTTCCATTTCTGTTACTCTAGATATAAAGAAAATGATTTGTTTTTTGAGGTAATGTACTTTTACAATCCCTCCTGTGGCCTCATATATTCACTTATTGTAAAAAGAAGTGAAGGAATGCAAAGGGAGAAGAGGGTT
Organism: Dermatemys mawii; assembly: GCA_007922305.1. Taxonomy (NCBI): domain Eukaryota; kingdom Metazoa; phylum Chordata; order Testudines; family Dermatemydidae; genus Dermatemys; species Dermatemys mawii. The sequence continues at coordinate 28,989,880 of ML677352.1, forward strand.
AATGGAGTTAACCTCTCTCTGGTTAATAAGAACTTTAAGTAGTTATGAATTCCATTTTCTATCTCATGCTAGAGGTCTTCTTTTATTTCAGAGTATGATGAAGATTTTGAAGCAGATGAAGAGAAATCAGATGAGAAAGTTAATGAAGAAGGACAGGCCGATGATCAAATGAATGGAATGTCAAAGTCACCCTCAGATGATGAAAAAGATAATTTAGACCATGAAAAGGAGAGTAAAAGCTCATCACAGAAGGCACTTCAGGCCTCTGACAGCGAGAAAGATGAAAGTGATGGATACTTGAACAGTGACTCAGAGGAAGATAAACAAGGTTAGTTGTTTTTTCTTACCATGGTGCAGGGCACTTGACCTAATCTGTGTTTTACATTTTATGAATGCCCTATTGTGTACATCTAGCCTGCATTTATGTTGAGCTACACATTACACTATGTCATGAAAGTGACACTTAGGGCATCATCCATCAATCCTTAGCACAACCCCCTAGGGCAGGTCTACACTACCCACCAAATCGGCAGGTAGCGAGCGATCTATCGGGAGTTGATTTATCGCATCTAGTCTAGGTGCGATAAATCGATCCCTGAGTGCTCTCCTATCGACTTTGGTATGCCTCCACCGCGAGAGGCGCAGGCGGAGTCAATGGGGGAGTGGCACAGTCTACTCAGCGCCGTGAAGATGCCACGGAAAGTCGATCTAAATATCGTCGACTTCAGCTACGCTATTCTCATAACTGAAGTTGTGTATCTCAGGTCAATTCCCCTCCCCCACAGTGTAAATCATGGCCTAGAAAGCTATGGATCCAGTCTTCCCCGCAGGCTTGCCGGGCTGCCAACAGATAACCTAGCTCTACAACGGCATTCTGTGGAGCTAACCAAAAGTGAAGAGCACAGGCCAAACTCTCTTCCATTTTAGCTGCAATATTCCTGATTCTCAAGACCCTTTATCCCTCCCTGCTCCATACATTCAGTTAATCCAACTCTGGTCTGCAATAACATTACTGCACAGCCAAGGGCAAGGAGAAAGAAAGAGAGAATATTATTATCCACGTCCCAGCACTGTAACACTTTACACTGCCATAATGCCTTTCATCTGAGAATCTCAAATATTAATTATACGCGGCAATATTCCTCTGATGTATAAAACAGGTAAGAGACATAGAAGAATCACTTCACACCCTATGTAGAAATACAGTCATCTCTGGAGTGCAAAGCAACAGCTGTTTAACAGCTCATAGCAAGGTTGCAGAATAGTTCTGGATCAAAAATGAAGATGTAGCTACTGGAGGAATTTAGGCAAACTAAGTATTTTGGGGGCAGATCTTCAGCTTGCGTAATTTTTCATATCTCTGTTGATTTCAGTAGAGCTATGGCAATTTACATCAACTCAGGATCTGTTGTTTTAGCTGTAATTTGGCCAGCAGGCCTTGGTCTAAGATCCTCACTCTTATGAGATGTGTAGTCTTTAACATATCAGGTGTTTTCCATCTCACAGTCCTTAGATGTGAGCTATTTGCTCAAGTTAAATGTAAACATTACTTTCATGTTTGTATTTCTATGTGAAATAGGCAAACATAAAGCAGCTCTTGGAGAAAAAATTGCAGCTTTCTATAGAAAGACTAAAAGTCTTCAGGAACTCAAACCAGGTTTGAAACATGTTTGCATATAAAAATCACCACAATGATCAGGAATAATCTTAATTTTTCATTTCTCTAATGATTAGCAGGAATAATTTATTTTCTGATTCCTGGACAATCAGTACACTTTTAAAAATTGTTTTCTGCTTATTAGTGTCTTGCATAATCAGCTTTCTTGTGACCAAATTAGTTGCTTCTTGAGCTGTATCAATTTTGTTATGGTCAGAAGAGAGGGAGTGTGTGTGTATGTGTAGAAATAGATAATATAACAGTGAGAATCCTTGGTTCTTCCTAAATTAATATACTTCTTATTTGACTATTAAATACTGCAACACTGATAACATAGTAAATTAAGGTGTAGTGAGGTGTTTCTATTAACTTTGTTTCATACCACCCTTTGAAATATAGTAGAACCTCAAAGATACCAACACCAGAGTTAGGGAGTGACTGGTCAACCGGACACCGTGTAAAACCGGAAATAACCAATGAGGCAGCAACAGAGACACAAATAAATGAATTTTATTTATTTATTTATTCAAGTACTGTATGGTGCCTGTATTTCATCTTAAAGGTAGGCACGTCTGGGCTGCCTGTCCCCATCCCATTCCATCCCTACTCCCACCCCCATGCCATGAGGCAACCACTCATAGCATAGAGGCTGGCCCAAGGCAGCCGAGCCAGCAGAGCAGGAACAACGCTGGGGTCTGTGCTGTTTTCACCCCTTCCCGTCCCGATCCTGGGAGGGAGACACATTGTTTTCACACATATACACACACCCCTGCCTGTCAGGAGGGGGACAAGCTTGCAGACTCATGCAGGGGCTGAGTAGGGAGCTCAGCTGTTGCTAAAGCCTGGCCTGGAGTGTCAGCTGCTGGATCTGGAGCCCGAACTGCGCTTTGTTCAGAGTTATGAACATTTCAGAGTTACAGACGACCTCCATTCCTGAGATGTCCGGAGCTCTGAGGTTCTACTGTATATTAATACTCACTGTGAGTTGTGCACATGGATAAAGGGTATGGTCTGGCCCTTCAGAAATGCCTGAAATTCTTGTCTCATTGACGAAATGCTTTCAGAAGTATGTGCTCTGTAATTCTCACATTCCATCCCTTAAACAATTGTAATTTACTTTGCTTTAACTGCAATTTTTAATTAAACTTGGTAAATTGTACCATTTAGTAGCAGAACTTGTATTTCCTGGAAAGCTCCCAGCATCATGCAAATAAATATGCACTCTGAATTTTCCCCAAGATCAATTTTCAGATCAGTTGCTTTTTAAATGTAGCTCCTTACTGATTTTGTGGGCTAGTAATTGATCTCTTCCTTATATAACCCCAATGAGAAATTATTTTAGGCAGAATGATCACACTAATCAGATAGCTATGAGACTCTTTACTGAAGTGCAGTTAGTGGGTTTGTTTTTGTTCTTAATGGATAGTACTCACGCTGCATGAACCACAGCTCAGAGAGTCCATATTTCTTTCTCTGTGGTTTAAAAATAAAGAGAAAAGAATATTAGGATGTGTAGTGGTGCGATGACTCATCCTGTGGCGCCTCCTGCTGGTTGTCCAGGGAATTAGCTCTTTTCCAGTGGAAGCGCCCTCTGCAGGCTGGTGCCTCAGCTGTTGCTGCCCCCCGTGTCCTTTCTGGACCCTGGTGCCCTTTTATCTGGAGTGCAGCCCCCTGGCAATACTCCCACACTCTCTCTGGGTCTCCCCTCCCCAGGGAACCCCCAACCCTCTATCCCCACCTTGCCTCAGTCTAGGGCTACCACCAGTCATCATCAAGCCCCCTGACCTTGGGGCAGACTGCAGTGTTAAAGCCACTCATCATAGGTAAGGGGGTTTTGGACCTGCTGCCTCTCCCTACCGCCCAGTGCCCTTTCAGGCCTTTCTATCAGGCCGCAGTCTGGGAGAACACCAGGCCTGAACTCCCCAGCTCAGCCTGCCCCTTCCCCAGCAATACTCCACCCTCAGTACCCTTTGTGCTTTCAGACAGCTAGGTCTATCTCCCTCCAGAGCTAGAAGGAGACTATTCTCAGCTCCTAACTCTCAGCCCCTTTATATTGGCCACAGCTTTCCCCCTCAGCCCAAGTTGGCTGCTTTCCCCCAGCAACAGCCCTCTTCATGGCTGTTTTAACCCCTCTTCCGCTGGTGTGGGGCAGCTGCCCCAGTACAGGATGCCATTAGAACCCTGAAGACTGGTCAAGAAAGGTGCAGGTTTAGCACCATCATAAGGGAGGGATTAGAAATATCTGTGAGAGCCTTATTTTCTGGCAGTTGGCTGATGCTGTAAATGTTCTTCATGCTCTAGCTCACCGCTCCCTGCCGACACGGACATGCTTGTCGACAAGATTTACCGTTACACTGGCATTTATATACTGAGGGTGGAAAGTCTGAAAGAGTCCTGTAGTTGTTATTTAGCAGCAGTCAATAGAGGGCTGTAGCACTGCACTTGGTTACAGCTAGAGATGGACCTAAATTGGAACAATGAATCCAAAAGCTCTTGGATTTCCAGCGGGTCTGGATTTGAATTCCTTGATCTAAAGCCAATAGGGTCTTTGGGTTCTGGCTGCAATGCACCCAAAGTCTCGGGAGAGCGATAGGTCTCATTAAAGTGATTTCTTCCATTCAAAATGGCAGAAATCTCCAGAAAGGAGTTTGTCTTATGAGATTTTCATCATTGTTGGCTAGAATCTCACAAAAACAGCTTGTGAGATTTCACCATCATTGAACCCAAACTCAGTGTGCTTTCAAACATTTCTTTCTGCTTAGAACTAAAAGTCTGCCACAGGAAAGATTTATCTTCTCCTAACATCCGTTTACTTTATTGGCATCATAATCCTTAGCCATTTTTATCTATCTCCAGTGTGCTGAGCACAGGGTTTTGTTCTTAGAGAGCCGGCTAGCAATAGCTCATTCAAGCAGGGCTCTTTTGCTATTGAAGTGAAAGACTGTGTTTATTGAAAGTGAATGCTGAAAAAGAGGCAGCTTTTCAATGGACAAGATTCTGCTTCAACAATATGAAATAGAAGACGACATTGTGGCAGTGGAATTTAAACCATCAGTAAATCCTTTCCATTGCACACGATTAACTATCTAGCTTTCATTCTTTGGGTAGGCTTAGTTTTGCCTAGATGACACATGCTCCTTGAGGGCAAGATGTTACAAAATATGTTACAAAATTGTGAAAAGTATGGAAAATTTGAACTGCTGGCTAACAATTGAAGCTGATGCATTTGATAAATACCCGTGTGTCACCCAGCATGGGTAAGGTACAGTGCTGTGAAACTGGTAAGAAAAGAAGACCCTAGCTTAGGAACGATGGGTGAGATTTGTTTTTAATCATCGAAAAAGAACGACAACTTTTCTTATTGTGTTTTTGTTAACTATCCCAGGCACTGACTCACCTATTGAGAGTGTATTGTGATTGTCAGCAAGGAATGATGGGCAAGAAAGCAGACTGTCAACAGACAATTCACTGAGATACTGCTTGTGATCAGCATGGATGACCACTGCTAAAAATGATTGGAACGAGAGCTAAGAAATTAAAACAAAAAAAATCCACGTTCATCTAAAAATATGTTTAAAAAGGAGTCTTCATAAGCTAATGGAAGAAAATACACTCTTTTGTAGTTAGATATAAGACATACTGAGTCAAATTCAGCTCTCAGTTATATCCATGCAATTCTATTCAAGGTTTCAGTGAGGATTTTTTTTTTAATATATTTGCCATCTTGGCAATCATGGACTCATATAAAGCAGAGACGAAATGGATCTATTTTATATCCTATTCTTCTCAAATATTAATGCAGGATTTATTTCCTACAGCACTGTAGCAGTGCTCTCATTTGTAGGGATTGAATGCAGTACCTTTTGATTTAAAAGCATGGATATCTACTTCTTTAGTTAAGGGGCCAAGTCAGTTAATTTGGGAACAGTAGTAGACTCATAAGCCCCTTTATGTAATCCCACCGCTATAGGTTGACCGGATAGCAAGTATGAAAAAATCGGGACAGGGATTGGGGGTGAGGAATAGGAGTCCATATTAAAAAAAGCCCCAAATATTGGGACTGTTCCTATAAAATTGGGACATCTGGTCACCCTACGCTGCTATAGGGGGACTGAGATCCACAATGGGTTTATGCAGTGTACAATTAGAGATGGGCAGGAAATGATTTCCCCATCTGGTGAAAATGTTTGAGATGTCAAACATTTGCCTGTTCTGTACTGGGACAAAAATCTGAGTGAATGAAAGAGAGAGCGAGACACCAAAATAGCCAATAGCGTGCGGGTTAGGGCACCTTCTGACTCAGGCAGAGCAGGCCTTTTGAACCTGATGTCTTCCACAGGCCTGGATTAACCAACATGCAGTAAGTGCACTCACAATGGGCCTCCAATCACAGGGGAGCCCCCTCCCTGACCAGGTGTGGCCTGGCCACCCTTCCATTGTGATGGAGGGCCAGCTGGGCCAAGCTGAGTGGCGGTGATGGGGGCATTGAGATTTTGACCCACCTGCATGCTGTAGTGAGAGTCAGTAGGCTGAAGCAAGCAGCCAGGCTAGCCGTGGGGTGGGGGTGGGGGCGCTGAGCTGCTGTAGGGTGTGTGCAGGGCAGGCTCACTCTCGTACCCCCCACCCTGACACCCATCCCACGCAGGGCAGAATCTTGAAACCTGCACCTGTCTCCTTGGGGCAGGGCTTAATCCTCTTGTGGCACCCACCCCCTGGAGGCAGCACCCAAATCCCCTCCACCTCCGGGCTTCTCGCCCCCAAGGCGCAAGATACCTAAGATCACATTCTGCCCCATGCCATCGTCACTTCGTGCCAACAGAGTGCTGGGAAGGGGATTGGAAAGCTCCCCAAAATGGGCAGCTAAAGGTTACCTTGCTCAGAGAGGCTCCTTGGCTGGTGCAGAGACTTCACCATCTCCCAGCACTGTAGCATTGTACTGTAGCATTCCAGCAATGCCTCTCTGGCTTTCAGCTGCCTTTGTTCTTGTGTTTCCCCCCTCATGTTCTGCTGACCTCTCGAGACCTGAGAATCAGGGCCCATGACTAGAACAAGTGCTATTCTCTACTCTTACATTAGGAGATTTTCAGGGTAGGGGCATATGTCTCTCGGTGTGGGCTTAATTCTCTTATACTGGTGACATGGGTGGAAGCCACGTTTTCTTGCAAGGAGCTTCTCGCTCATTCTCTTTATGCATTAATGCATGATGTGTGCAGAATGCTGCCACTGGTACTCCTGGAGCACTCAAGATGGGAGGCTGGTACGATGTCAAGCACCTGACAGCTCCATGGGGCATAGCTTTTAGGGCAGTGGTGTGTGGGGGAGGAGGGCATCAGGGTAAGCTGATTGCAAGCCATGAGGCATTTTTAGATGTTGACTGTCTGTAGGCATGGGCCCCGCAGCTCCCAGTGCCCACAGTTCACTGTTCCCAGCCAATGGGAGCTGCGGGAAGCTGTAGCCGCAGAATATCTTGTGGCTTGCAATCAGCTTATCCTGAAGGGTGGCATGCAGCCTGTGGGCTGCAGGTTGCCCACTGCCGCTTTAGCCCCCTACCCCCCAACACCCCTTGCAGACTGCAGGGGGTCACCTGGGTTGCAGGGGGGGTACACAGAGAGCTCTTTCAAAATGGCACTAAGTACTGAGTTCACTCTGCTAATGCCCCACCTTGAAACATTCTGCTTGTTTGAAGGTGTGGTGCCGTGTACATTATTCATAACCACTGTTGTCATTAGTTAACCTTGGTACTGCTAGCCAAGTGGAGAGGGGTGTATGTGGGAGAGGTAAGGAAGGAGAAAACTAAGTTATTGAGCAGTAACATGAGTTCTTCAGTGACATTATCTTTCAGCCATATGGTCACCCTGCCCCTCATCCTCCTCTCGTGTTTAAAAATCCTGTTAACACCTGAAAAGGCGGGGCATTGCACCTGAGGGCGGGCTATCACACCTCAGCATTTCTACTTTCACCCTGTGGCTTGGCATATGTAGTACAAGCTGTCATGGTTAAAATGTTGACGCTATTGTTCAAACGGCTCCTGGAACCACACGGCACAACATACTGTTCACTAATCCCAGAAATGTGGATATTTTGTGAGGCACACTGTTGGAGAACTCATAGTTCTGGTAAGTGGTTTACTTCCTCTTTGCTTCCAGATAAATGTGGAACATCACAAGGATGTGGGTTTTGTTTTGGAAACAATTGGCAGTGTTCTTAAACCAGTAGCCTACAGTAGTCTGCTGAATTCATATTTAGGCACATAAATAAATGACCTACTTTTCACAGGGGCTGAGCACCTATAGATCCCATTAATTTCAGTCTGTGCACAGAACCTTTGAAATCAGGCCATTGATTTAGGTCTCCAAATATGGAGTTAGGTGCCTAACTTTAGGCACCCAACTTTGAAAAGGTTATCCATCCTAAAAGGTCTTGAAAAGCTACATGTGCAGGGGAAAGAAGTTTGGCAAATGCAGTCTTGTAGGTTTTCTCTTTCATGCTACTGTTTTCACTAAGTGAATTTTTGCTATATTGTTAATTTGAATGCAGACTTTGTGTGACTAAGGTATGTGTCCAAGTACCATGGAATGGACTTTGACCTAAACCATTGCCATGACTCACTGGTCATTTTCAGGACAAGTTTCCTTTTTTGGTAAAATCCTAATGGCAAAACTCTCATTGCCATAACAAAACCACAGAGATCTGCAAATTACCCACCTGACTAGTTTACATAACCAAAGTCTTTTATTACTTTTTATTTTATCATCATCTTCCTCTCCCCTCCAGCCTAGCTACTGTGTGCAAAATTCATTTATATCTTGAATTTATCGGTGCCAAGATCCTGCAAACCCTTAGTCTCATTTTGTATTCAATGGGACTTCTCACTTGCTTAAAGTTACATGAACGTGTGACTGTTAGCAGGATCAAGACCTTAGGCTGCAAGCTATTTGGAGGCAAAGACTGTATATTTGTGATCTGCCCAGCTCCTATTGGGACCCCTGGATGCTATCATAATACAAGTAACGTATGAGGATAATAATGGGACAAAGAATAATACAGGGGGATCAAATCTTATCCCATTTCATCTTACCTCTCCATTATAGTGCACTCATCACCATAGTGTCTGAATTCAACAGAATTGCATAGGTCTATCTAAAGACAGAATTTCATCCTGTGTGAAGAGATTTAAAAACATATTCAGATAACTGAGGAGCCTAGGTCCTTTTTTTCACAGGTAATATTATGGGTTAGGCATAAATAAAAAGCAAGAAAGACTTTGGCACTCAAGTCCTTATGGCCCAAAAGCCATATATTGTAAAGAATCGTTGGCCAGTTCTCCTTGAAAGAAACGTACACTGCTTATCTGAGTGTAAGAGATTTTTTTTTCTCAACTGGCCTGTTTATGTTCTTGTTCGGGTCTTTAATAATTATAATGTTCTTATTAACTGGGTGGCCATGAGGATTCAGAACTTTTTACCTCTAGGTTGCAGGTTCAGATCCAGTGCAGACAGGTAGCAAGTGGAAGTCACTCCCATGGGATTGGTGTTCAGTGGTCTGTGTGCGAAATGTCTCCCACTCAAGGTATAAGTAGGCAGATTCCACATCACAACTGATACTAATTGTCATTTTTGCTGTCAATCTAGTGGAGATGACAAGGCTTGACTGGACAGGTGATCTGAGCTAATACAGTGACGGCCTGTCTAGGACAGAGTTGTGGCACCCTGGAATTGCTCTGTGGGGATGTTTGCACTGTCCTGCATCTCCTGTATCTCCTCCCAGACTTTAGCCTCCCAGGCCAATAGTTTAACCTCCCAGGCTGATAATCTGTCACCTTTAACAAGCATTATATTAACTTAGGGCTACATTCCCCACACAAACATAACCTCACTATTCCTACTGAAGTTAATAGGAGTTGTATATGCATTTCTGAAAGGAATTTTTAGCTCCTTTAAAAATATTGTATTTTAAGTTTAAAAACATAAAATTGCAGAATATTCATAACCATGCATTTGGAAAGAATAATTAAAGATGTGAGCACAGTTGCCAACTTTCACGTGGTAAATAAGCCCCCCCACTTCACAATAAGCCAAAAATCAAGCTAATCTCATTTCAAACAAGGTCAAAACAAGCCAATCCCACAGAACCCCAACACTCTATGTGACTAGATCCCCCCGGTGTGCAGTCTGGGACTGTGGTGGGCCCGCTGTGCACCCCTGACTCTCTCCCTCCTCCTGCCCTGCCCAAGCTTCCCCTTGCCCCTGCTTGCCTCCTCTTGCCGATCAAAAAAAAGACGCAACAAGCCTCAAGCTGAACAAGCTACAAACCAAAAACTAGCCAACAAGTAATTCACAAGCCAATTATGCTAAAAACAAGCCTAATTTCTGCGTTTTTCCGCATGGGTTTGGCTTGTCTGGATGTGAGGGGTGCCAGAAAACCAGAACTACATTGTAAACAGCAAGGATTAATACTGCATGGTGTTGATTCCTGTGTGGTCCACAAAAGATTTCTAATAGATCCACTGAGATGTTATGAATGTGCCAAAAAACTCTGACTGTTGAAACTTCTTGTCAAATACAGCAGGAGTTTGTTGTAACCCCTTTCCAGCTGCTTTCAGAAGTGGTCTTGGAAGCAGATCTCATGTATCACCGGTAGAGATTTCCGGTGGTATGGTTACATTATCCGAAATAAAATCTGTTAAGTGGCTTTAATTAACTGCTTGTTGTTAGTTTCAGGTTAATGTAATTTTTAGGCATTTTGTGCCAGATCCTCAGCTAGTCTAAAGCAGAACAATGGCACCTTAGCCCAGATGAGGACCTGGCTCTTCGCGCACAGCTAAATGAACTGGTGCACAGTGAGGACAGATGCTTTATAGAAAAATATTAAAATGAAATTATGTTTACTGTTTGTAGATAGGAAGTCTGCATCCTCTCTCTCATCCAGCAGTACTCTGTATAGCAGTGAAGACGACTCTGACGCTGAAAAGATGAAAGACCATATTAAGAACAATGAAAAGGAAGACATTGACAGGACAGCGACACGTGCAAAGTATGGAAATGAGACTTGGGAAAGCAAACCTGAGGAAAATCAGGAAATTGATGCAGTGGAGGAGGAAGAAATGGATGAAGCAGAGGCTGTGATAAGGGAAGAAGTTGAGGTTCTTCATGGAATTGTGATGGAAATACCTCATCAAGGCACAGATGAACTCAATGGGAAACTCAGACATGTAGGGTCAATAGAAAATAATGCAAGGGAAGAGGGGGAGGAGGATGGAAGTAACACGAGGGAAGATGGGGAGGAGGTTATTCTAGTGCATTTGGAAGGCAGCACTGTGGAAGCAGAAGCTACAAACCAGGATCCTCCTGAGGTTGATGAAGGAGGTGGTAAGTATAGTCTCTTGGTGGAGATGTGATGTGTCCAGTGCATGTAAGTGTTGTGTCATTTGCTCTTAGATGTTATTTTGATATAGTATGAGAAATTCACTTATTGGACTATTCTTAGTGTGCAATGTAAAACGGTTTGAATGTCATTTTGCTGTGTGTGCCAAATCACCACCAGTGATGTGTTGTAAGTTCATTGTTTGATTTTAAAGGTTTTCGAATGTAAGGTTTGGCTATTCTTGTTTCATTTTTATCACTTGTTGGGGCAGTATGTGATAATAGATTTTTATGTATTTTTTCATGGACCACAATACCCTTAGGTTTGACATCTCATGTAATTTTATAAAGCTTAGTGTTCGTTTAGATCTCAAGCCTAGAAAATCCTAGAGAATTCGTATGCCAGCTCAGATGAACTGGTTTGTAATTCTTATAATTGCAGTTTCCGAAAGGACTCCAAAAAATCTCTTGTATATCGTGGTGCAGTGCATAGGCAATCAGATTTGGAGTCAACAGACATGGTTTCTGTCTCCAGCTTGTCACTGACACACTGTCTCACCATGAGCAAATCACTTAACCTCCCCTTGCCTCAGGTTGACTGTTTGTAAAATGGGGACATTAGTGCTCCAAACTCACAGCTATTGAGGGATGTTTTGGGGGCTGGGCAAGGAGTATAGCTATACACACAAGAGTGAGGCTGTGCAGGATTGCAAACGTGAGTGGTTAGAATATAAGTGTTTGGTGTGGAATTTTGTCTGGATAGTGGGGAGAGTATCCTGATAATACTGATAATGTCAATGTAAAGTAAGGAAGTGGCCTTCTGTAGTGATGCAGATGTGAAGAAAGGGAGTCATAAGCCATGCTAGACAATATTTCTGACTATATTTCTATGGATGTCGATTTTGCAGTGGATTATGTAATGCTCTCATTTAGTTTTAATAGATGTTTGTAGTTTGTTTCAACTGCTTTCTGCTCAAGTGTAGCATATATCAAATAGCACCGTGTGTGCAAAGCAAACACTGTGGAACACTATGTATATTATTTGCAGGTCTCTTGGTGTTGGATTGCTTTGAATTGCTCTGTGCGCTTTGGTTTTGCTATGTTAGGCATTCAGAATTGAAGAAGAGGGAATAATTGACTATTCAGAGATTATATTAAATTATTTATAGGTGTGTGTTTCTAGAAACTTTCCTTTTACTTGCATAAGGCATCTCATCTTAAGCAACTTCACCATTAGACTGTTAGATAAGTATTAAGTGTGGCTGAAGATTGAAATCATTAGCAATCATACAGGTAGGATAAAGTGATGTAATTAAAAAAAAAAGGGATAATCATATGTACTGAGCTAATGTCCTGCCACGGTTTTGGCACAAAATAAGACCATTGTTCTTATTTGATCAAATTCCTGGGTGCTGAAATTAAACCATCATTTTATACTGTAGTTATAGAGTTGAATGAACATCGCTTTTGGGATGACTTCTCTCTTTAAGAGGCTCTATTTCGGTTGTCAGGAAGAGAAAGTGACAGATGGGATAAGTGTAGTGCAGATAAAAGAATGTATACTTCTCCATCAAATCTTACAGCATCTTTACTGCCCAGAGAATGTCTAAAACTCAGGGACTGACTAGGGAAGATGAGGACAAAACAAGGTCTCTGTGGACAAAAATAATCATTTAATCATAGAAGTTAGAGATGCGAAAGACCTCATTGATCCCATCCAATCCAGCTCCCTGCCGGTATAGGATTGTCATGGTGAATTTGGGAGAAGATAAACAATTCGTCAAGGAATGACGTGAGTAATGAGAGAATAAGGGCAAGGACCTCTGTGAAAGGAAACTAACATTGTAAAAAAGGATTTGATGAGTAGCACATGTCACTTTGGGAATCAGACTTTCTTTAGGGCCTGATCCCACAATCACCCCCTACTCACTAATCTAGGAAATACTGGGCCAGTCCTGAAAATTACTGAGTGGCATCCACTTCCAGAGAGAGCCAAAGAGAAGTGAGCAATTCAGCATATTTCAGGAGCTGCAAAATTAGGCTCTTAGCTCTATTCTGCACCTGAGCTCCTTTATTTCCTTGTTAAACTCTCTGTTGCCACTGCCCTTCCTCCTACATCAGGTGTTTCTGCCCTGTTGGCTGGTAGCAGATCCAGTTATTGGCTGTGCTCCTGCTGACCAGTCTGGTTTTAGATGTTGCAGAAATATTAACCAGAGATTAATTTACGTGCAAAGGAGACCATAAGAAGAAAAACTTGTTTGGGCTTGTTCAGTTGCCAGCTGAGGCTGGGGAAGGCACCATGAACGTGGGAGTTAGGATTTTAGAAGGCATGTAAATACCTGCTGTGTATTCTCTGAACTTGTTGTGGACTTTGTGACAAGGAGACATCACTCATCCCAAGAGACAGAATTACTGTGCGCTGTATTTGTCATCCTGCTCGGGGCTCTGTGTCTTGACTGACTGTCAATACTCCCTCTGTGTAAACTGGGAAGAGTGGGAACTGCCAGCTAATCAAATGGCAGGACTATAAGCAGGTCAAAGTAATAAGGTATGTACCATATTTAACAAAGCGTTCAGGGCTTCAGTGAGCCTAAAGAAAATGCTGCCTATGCAGCAAAGGAGTCTCCTGGGGGTGAAGGTTTCTCCTCTTGTCTGAAGAGTTTAATCATTGTTATTATTTACTATTGATATCGCAATAGTGCCCAGAGACCCCAGTCAGGACCCTGCCCTGAAATGCCAAAGGGGATCTGTGTAGTGTCCAAATAACTCCAGGGAAGTGCAGTGGTTTCACGCTGGGGCTAGTTATTTAACCAGAACAAGAGTGGTTGGAGGTAAGGTCTGAGGAGAGAGAACAGAGAAGATGGGGAGAAGCATAGCAGGAAGGCTGAGACGTGGGGAAGAGATGAGGAAAAAAACAAGGACAAGAAAGAAAACAAAATCATCTAGTCACAGATTTAGAGACAGGAAGGACCTAGTAGGTGCCATTCAGTCCACCTCCATCCCCGCATGGGATTGCCCCCTGCAGTATGGTTTGTTCAGGCTCCATTTAGAAGCCTTAAGTGAAGGTGTGTCTCATTTCGCTTGGGAGGCTGTTGTGCAGCCTGAAACCAATCCTGCTTAGAAAGCTTTCCCTGCTATTTGACTAAATTTGTCCATCCTTGATTTCGCCCTGTTGTGCCTGGAAGCTAAGGAGGCTGGGAACTGGAGGAGAAGAGAAAGCAGTGTGGGGGAAGGAAAGAAAGAATGACACTGAGAAGACTGTGGTGGGGAGGAAAAGCAAGAGATGTAGTCAATGGCGGAGAAAGGAAAAACAAAGGAAAAGAATATATAAAAAGCAGAAGAGGAAGTGGAGAAGATGTAGGGAGAAAGGGCAGCAGCAGAGAAAAAAGAAGCCCATGGGAAATGGTGAAAGAGGAAGGGGTAAGGAAAGAAAATAGAATGGCAAGATGTGGAGAGAGAGTAGGGAGAAGCAAAGAATATAAGAATGGGGGAGGGGAAGAGGAGGGGAGGAGTTTGACTTGCCATCATCTGGTCCCTAATCTCCTTTGAAAACCAGTTGGATAAATGTGTCACCTTTAGTCCTTCCAATAGAGTCCCTTGTTGCCATGAGTAATTCTGAAATACCAGGCACCTTAAACCCCATTATATGCACAGCTAGAAGGTTAAATAATGTTGGTGTTTATTCTCCAGTCTCAAAAGCATTAATAGCTGTTGTTTTCCATGCATAGCTCGGAGGAATCTTTCTCTTCCATACATTCTCTCCTCCCAATGGGTTTTATTTTTCTCACAGGGTGATTTTCTTTGCATTTGCCATAACACAGTAGCATTATCTGAAAGCAGGAAAGTTTTCTGCTTTGGTTTGGAAATGGGGCTAGATTGACAGAAATGCAGTGTTGATAATACATCTCCTTTAATAATAATTAAATGCAATATAACCATATTATATAACTTTTGAAATTGAAGCTACAGTTGTAGCCACCTGCATGGCATTTGGAGGGAAAAGCCCAGTTTGCAGGAGGGAAGAGTTCAGAGGAGGCACAGAAAGTTAATTATATGCATGGCTAGAACCAATGCTAGCTGCCATTACAGCATCTCTGTAAATAATTCTTTTAAGAAAGAACCAGTGTAGTTTTACAAGTATATGATCCTCTAATTTTATTCCTTAGCACATGGTACATGCAACACTAATGGAAGGAATAGCACAACCTTAACTGTGATTTGCAAATGTTACACGTATATCTTGACAATGAAACAAAATCTTAAACATCATATTTGTGATTTTAGGAGATGCAACTATTTCTCTGCCTAGATATAGGGATTCACATTCATATATGATCATGCATCAAGATAAGAGTATATCTTCAGTCATGTCTATTGTGAGGAATTTAAAGAATCATTAGAACTGTATACGGAAACTTTAGTTTGTAAAAATATGGTGTAAGGTTTTTTTTCATAAGAAGACACAGGACAATAAAAGATTTAATCAAACAATTTTGTTGCTTGTGCATGAAAAGCATTTTAACAAAGGTAGTTTTGTGTCTTTGTGGTGTTTTTGTGGCTGATTTCTGCATGTATGTTTGTAGATACTCCTGCATGAATTTTTATAATGGGTTGCCGTTTGATTTTAATATACTTCAAAGCATTATCACTGGTGAAGGCTTACTGGATTTTAATCAACCCTGCACTGTTAATACGGCTCTCATTAAGCCAATTTCAGACAACTGAATGATTCTCTTTTCCCTTACGCTTTCAATTATTTTTCTTCCTTGCTCCTTGTTTAATCATTTTGTGATATTTTTTGAAGATTGCAAATCAGTCCAAGAGAAGATAGCAGAGGCAATTGAAAATGAGCATCGTTTGAGTTCTGAACCTGAGCCTAGTGATTCCAGTACAGATGAAGAAGAGGAGAACTTAACAAATACAGCTCATGATATAAAAGAAGGTGAGGTCAAATATTATGATCAGCAGACTGGAGTAAATTTCACTCTGCACTGAAAATTCATTTATTGAATGGTTACTTCCCTCTTTCACCTTCCTTTTCATACTGGCATCTCTGCCTTCTGCTTTCCTTTTCTTTCCTCCCCTAATAAAATTGTTGCACTGATTATTTAGCTTTTAAAGCTGTAAAGCTTGCAAAACTGACACCATTTAGGAGCTGACAGTGATTCTGGATAAAGAGCTGAGGCCATGAAAAAGTGATTGCTAGTGGAGACAGCTTCAAAAAAATAGGAATCTGTTAAGTTTCACTTTGCTTCCAGCCCAATCCATGTGTTAATATGAGGCCTCATGAGGAAATGCAGCCTTAAACCAGGATGCTTCTATTTATATGAATGAAAAAGGTATCACCTTTCACAGGAATGATCGTCAATATGAAGGAGAGTGCCAATGGTCTGAGTCCCCACCTAGAGTTCAACTCACCTCCTTCCTAGAGCTTGGCATTATTGACAGTAACACAATAAAAACCTCAATTGGAGCTTGGCTGTTCCAGGGGTTTCCCTCCAGGATTTTCTCTGGTCTCACCAGTTCCTACCTGGAATCTAAATCCAGGATTTTAACATCAGAACCAAGGATTGCAGAACAGATCAGCCGTGCATTTTTATGCTGGGTTTTAGAGTCAGCTATGTTATATTAGCAACAAACCCTAATGAATGTAAATGCTAAGGTGGTTCTTCAAAATAGAAGTCACATTCGGAGACACATAATGGAAAAAAGACCGAGGCCATAAATTGTTTGAGTTTAACTTCCCTGGTTGTACTGGATTATCAAAGAATCTTTCATGGTGGCTTCTCAAATGCCTGGAATATTCTGTTCCCAAAGAAAGAGAGAGTTCATTGATAGTGTAGTGATGATACGGTATCCTCTGGAATAGCAGAGTGCTTTACATCAGATGAATGCTTGGACTGGGAGTTAGGAACCCACCATTTATGGTGGGTTCAATTTTCTTTTTCATTCACAAGTGCCAAAATTTTTAAAAATAACGGGTAATTTTGGGTGCCAAGTTTCAGAAAACTTAAAAGGAGCTTGATTTTCAGGTGGCTTAGGTTGGGCACTGAGAGATTGAGATACCCAAAGGCACTAATGACTATTCGAAATCTTGGCCTAGCTCTATTAGATGTTTACGGAGTTTTATTACACAAGACATTTCTTTTAGATATAGCAAAATGTGGCTGATTTGTGAGTAAAGCACATAGGCATAGACAACTTATTTTTCGCATTTACAGTAACATACACATTTGGCTACTCAAATAAATAAAGGCAATTTTTCCATAAAGTAAATGGTGCTGTTCTTTGTGATAGTACCTTTCTTTACTCCTGTTTTCCTCCTTCGTGAATTACAGAAGCTTTCAGATTCCAAAATTTGTCAGGTTTGATTGTGTTGTTTTGTGAACTTTAAATATGATGGCACAGATGGATGCCATCAGCACTACATCTCCCAGAATTTTTGCTGTAGACTGTTAAATTATACAGGCACATGGGCCAAAAATCACTCTCTTTTGTGGATTCTACTGTTTTTTTTAAAAAAATTAATCTATAAATGCAGGGCCTAGTTATTAAAACCAGTTACTAATGAACAGTGGGTGTCTGGCAAAATTGCCATGGGGCTTGTTTTCTTACAAACTACAGCCAGAATATCTCCAATTATAGAACAAAATCTGTTTGTAACATGTCAGTCTATTGAAAGAAAATATGTTCATGCCTGGATTTTGTCTGTTTCCTAACTCAATATAATATTAGCTGCTGGTTAGTAGTGTTGCCACTGGGAACCAAACTGGCTTCAAAGAGCTGTATTGCTGCATTTAGACACTCCAGTTGTGCTTTGCAGCCTCAGCCAGGAAATAAAACATTCTCTGGGCCTGATTCTGTTCTCATACCACAGATAACTCCTTTGAAGTCAATGGAGTGACACCGATGTAGACCAGCATGATCTCAGAATCAGATCCTCAGGGTTTCATCCCAGTTGTACAAAGGAACCATGTTTCAATATGAGACAGTTGCTGTCAAACAGGTGACGGGATTGGAACAGGATCAGAACTAGAGACAGTTTCTAGACCTGACTTTACCTACGGTGAGCTCCGCAGCTCATTCTGCGGCTAGTGCTAAGATAATAGCTGAGGTGTGTATGTGTGGGCATATCTGTGTGTGTTGCAGGTGGCAAAGCGTGTATGTGTGGGCCTATATGTGTGTGTTGCAGGTGGCAGAGCTCTGCCCTCCCCTAGCCTGCTCTTCCGAACTGTGTAATGCCAGTTGGTCTTTTGAAAGAGAGACATTCAGAATGCAAGCCATTCTTTGGGGAGGGACCCTCTCTTATGGAACAACCCAGCTGACTGACTGTTTTTAAATGCTATTTTTAATAAATATGTAGTTTATTTTTTCTGCATTGAAAATCAAATATTAGCAGCCTCTGTCCCATGGATCAGTTACATATTAAGAGCAAAATACCGAATTAGCCCTGAGCAGGGGACAAGGAAAGCAGCTCTCCATAAGCTCTTTTTGCAGAGGAAGAAAGGACATGGAATATGATGACTGCAGTGCACCAAACTGAATGCATCACCAATCTGTTATAATTGGGTGATGATGACACTAAACTACCATCATTCATTGTGCTCATAGCATACAGTGTTTTTTCACATAAGGGTTCAGATTCCATTAGCAGAGGAAAGAGAAAAGGGTTATTGTATTAGCTACTTGCTAAATCTGACCCAGAAGACATTGTCCAGTGCCAGCTACCATTTAGTAAAATAGGAAGGAGATTATTGCCTCGAAGAGGATGCAGCATATGCCATAAGGTAGGATGTTGGGTTGGGAGATTTTACTTTATTCATACTGCAAATGAAACTTCAAGATGATTTATTAGACATTTTAAGAATTCCCGGCAATTGGACTGAGTTTGGATGAAGATCTGAAATGACCCAAATTCAGGAGTGCCTGAATGTGGTATTTTTGGTCTGAGCCTCATTTCTAAAAATGCTGATAGGATTTGATAAATGAATGGAGAGACAGATTTTTGTGTTTTTGTGGTATTTTTTTTTTAACTCTGCTAAAAGTCTAAAACCTGAGGGACCTATAAAAATGAGGAAGCTGGCAGTAAATATAAATAACCACTATTTATCTGTGAGGGTACTGGCAGAGGATGGAGGGCAGGATTTCTATCAGGTAGCAAAGTGCAATGTGAGGGATTTAAACTGTATTGGTCACATGACTAGAGATCATATTATGTGTGGTCAGGTGAGAGGAAAAAAGTGCTGCCACTTCAATTGATTTTTATTTAGATTTCTCTCTTGCACACCCCTTTTTCCTCCCTCTCTTCCTCCACCCATCCTGATCTGTGTCTCTAGGGTGACCAGAGATCCCAATATTATCGGGACCGTCTCGACATTAGGGGCTTTGTCTTATATATGCAACGATATCCCCTTGTCCTGAAGATAAAGTGTCCTGATTTTTCACACTTGCCCTCTGCTCTGTCCACTCCTGGGCACTCCCTTTCTCATCTGTTCTATCACTGCCATCCTGTTCCCCCTCTGCTTTCAGCCTCTCCAGCTGCACAATGCTTCCCCTGGTTTCCGCTGCAATAGGCCTTCTTACGGCAGTAAACTCGAGCCTCCAGAGCTCAATACCACCTGCAGGACAGGACGAAACACTGCAGCATGTGGGTTCATTCACCGATTCCTCTCTTGTGTCAGCGCTGATATAGCGTGAGGAAAGTGATCTTAGGAAGTTGACCAGGCTGGCGAAAGGTCCCGGGAGAGCCAAATGGGGCAGGTTAGAGCCTATGCGTCTTCCTGTGCCATGGCTATGGCCCACAGAGCAATGTGCTTCAGGCCAAGGATCTGAACCCTAGGTAGACATTTTAGAGAGAGGCTAATGCAGCATGGTGCCCTGAACACACGTTTAGGCCCAGCCAGGCTAAAAAAGACTGTGACTGAGGGTTGTGAAAATATAAGAAAGTGACAACAGAATAAATCAAGTAAAGGCAAGTATTATGAGAATGGTGGCCTTTCCCCCACTTTGGATTTTTCATATGTCCCACCAGAGCACAGTGTCTGGAAATCATGATTTTTTAAATTTTCTTCAGTGACATTTCCCCCCAAAATATGACCAGATCCTGAATTATGTGTCTAGGCACAGGTGCGCTGGCACAGATAGATAATTGTGCTTGCCAAAGGCTTGATCCTGAACCACTGAATTCACTGAGAGCATTGACTTAAAAGAGGATAGGATCAGGCCCCAAATGTTCATAAATCATGACCCATTTTTGCATGCACAGATGTATATTCTGTCTCCTGTACATGCCTTTTTTGCATGACCTATTGCTGAATATTTAAATCTTAGTGCCAAGCCTTTGGCTACTTCCTCCATGTACCCTGAGGTCACTTCAAGGCCAGGTGACATCATTTTTGTTTCAATTATTTGTGCCTGATGCCAGAGTGACAGCACTGGAAACAGCCACAGGACAGGTGCATCCCGGGAAGCAGCAGGCCAAGATTCCCACCACATTACCTAGCCTAAAATCCTTTCACTGATTTGGAACAATGGCATCTCTAATAATCACTTCATTAAAAGCCTTAAAATTAACATATTTATTACAATAAAACTAATGTTTTGATTATTTCCTCAGATGGAGCTTTCTTGGCAGAAGCATGTGAAAAGCAGAAGGCAGCAGCACAAGTGGTACAAGAGGGGCAGATGGTGGATGAGGAAAAAGTGCTTGAGGAGCAGGAGGAGTTTGTAGCTGAGGAAGGAGCCACTGAGACTGAAGAGGCAGGCAGTGAAACTGCTCTGCAGTTAGATTTACTGGCTAAGAAAGACGCAGCAGCTGTGATGGGACAGACAGTGGAGAATGTACTTACAGTAAAAGAAGAAGCATCTGAGGAGAAGGCTAGACTAGAAGAAGAGAGTAGGGTAGGAAAAGAAATGGCATTTCAGGGAGAGGAGGCATCTGAGGGAAATGTAGTTGTGGAGGAAGACGTAAATGAAGGAGAGAAGGCAGTGGAAAAGGCAGCATATGAGAGAAAAGTGGTGGAGGAAGTATCATCTGGAGGAAAGGAGGTTGTTGAGGAGGTGCCTGAGGGAGAGGAGGCTGTGGAAGAAGCAGAATATGAGGCAGAGGAGGCTGTGGGGATAGCAGGAGATGTGGAAAAGGAAGTTGGGGGGGAGGCAGCATCTGAGGCAGAGGAGGCTGTGGTGGAGGCAGAATTTGAGGGAAAGGAGGTTGTGGAGGATTCAGTTGTGGAGGCAGAGATGGCTATGGAGAATGCAGACTCTGCAGGGAAGGAAGTTGCAGAGGGAATAGAATTGGAAGGAGAAGGGATTGTGCAGGAGGCAGCTTCTCAGGGATGGGAGACTATGGGAGAGAGAGAATTTCTACTGGAGGAGACAATAGAATCCGTGAAGGTTCCCATACTGGGAGCAGCAACTGAAACAGAGGAATCAGTAGAGTCAAGAAAGGTTCCCATCAGTGAAACAGTGTCTGAAGTGGAGGAGTCAGTGGCAGCAGAAACATTGGAGGAAACAAACCTAAAAGAGGGAGAGACAAGAAATGAGGCCAGAGAAGAGGAGTCAGAAGTAGAGGAAACACCATCTTTGAGGGAAGAAATCTCACTGGACAGGGAAATAAAAAGGGACACTGCAATAGAGGAAGAAGCACACAAAGATGGGGAGAGCATCATGGAAGCATCTGAAGAGGAAGAAGCAGCAAAAGATCCAGAATCTGAAGAGGAGACAGTAGAAGAAGGAATACACATAGGGGAGTCAGTGCCTGAAGAAACAGCATATATAGGAGAAGAACTGGTGAAGGCTGGTGAGGAGGAAGTGGAAGAGAAGGTGGTGTCCCAAATAGCAGTTCCTGAAAAGAAGTTGGGAATAGGAAAAAAAGTACCTATTGATGAAGAGGCAATAGATCAATCCACAATAAATGTAGAAGAGGTGGCTGAGGGAGCAGCATTGGAGGGTGTGGTGGGAACTGAGGGGATGGCAATGGAGGAATTGGAGGTGGGTGAGGGGATGGCTGAGGAATCAGCAGAGAGAGAGGCAGGGGCAATGTCAGAAATGGAATCTGAGGAGGCAATGTCAGTTGTAGTAGCAGAAAATGGGAAAGTAATGGGCAATGAAACACCACCACAAGGGGAGGAGATAGTAGAGAAATCAGAACCTGTTGAGAAAGAAAATGCAGAAGTATTATCAGACAGGGAGGTGCTGACAGAGGATGCAGGACACGAGGAGGGCATGGAAGAGGAGGTGGCAGGATCGGAAGAGCAGAAAGTGATGACAGAGGGGATAACATCTGAAGAAGAGATGAGATCAGAGAGAACATTGCCTGAAGTGGAGACGTTGATGACACTATCATCTCTGCGGGATGAAGTGGAAGCTGTGGAAGCAGCACCTGAGGTAGAAGATGTGACACAGGAAATGACATGTCACCTGGATGTGGTGGAGAAGGAAGCAGTCTTTGTGGAAGAAATAATGGCAAAAGTGAAACACACTGGTGGGAATGACAGAACTGAGGAGCGAGAGACGGAGACAGCAGAGGAGAAAATCACACTGAAACAATTACACACAAGTGAAAAAGTAAAAATAGGAAAGACAGAGACTTTGGCTGAATATCCACAAGGGATTTATGGCTATAGAGATCTGCTTGAAGTCCAGCACAAGGAAGAAAGCCCTGCACATGTAAAGGAAGACACCACAGGAGCATCCATTACAGAAGAGGAAAACTAAGAGGCTCTGTGGCACAGGGTGAGTATCTGTATCAGCCAGATTGCTACCTTAAAGAGGAATTGATTTTATTTTTATTACATTCCTTTGAAAGGGGTCCCAGGCTGCAGTACCTAGGCTAATGCTATCAAAGCCCCCGCTCTACTGAATGGTGAAATACTGGGATTCATTTGGAAGAGATAGGTAGCCATGATTTTCTTCCCCCATTTATTATAGTCTTCACTTTTACTCCAAGGGTTTCCTGAGAGGTTTTATTGCAAAGCCTTTGAGTTGCATTATGAATATTCACAGCTCTGTTTAATGTCTGTGTCTCATACTTTCATTCAGGCTGAGTGGTACAATCCCCCATGAGTATTGCCACTGGTTATACTGGGACGGCGTATAGGAAAAATGGGTACTTATGGCTGAGGAGGCAATAGATAAAGCCACAATGACTGTAGAGGAGATGGCTGAGGGAGCAGCAATGGAGGGTGTGGCAGTGACTGAGGGGGCAGCCATGGCCGAGGGGTGGCAGTTGAGGAGGTGACAATGGAGGAAGTGAATAAATGAGCAAGAGTAGTAGCCACTGGCCGTAACACTAATTGATTTTGATATTATGGAGCTATAGCAATAATCAGCCCGTGTTTCTGCTTGCGATCTCTCTCTATGGACTTGTATGGCCCATATTACACTAGTAGCCAAGGGCTTCACAATCTTTAATGTGCCTCTTTACCATACAGCTAACACTTTGCTTGATGTTTCCCAGAATACTCTAACGATGAACATAATTATCTTGCTTCGATACAATCCCTGGATGGGGGAGAAAGACGCGTCTGAGCATCCTCTGCAGTTCCTTTAATGATCTTATTTTAGTAACCCTTTTTTTACAAATTACTGTAGATTTGTGTGGATTGGCACATTCCCTCCCCGTCTTCATTTTACTTGATGAGTCGCATAGCCATCTGTTTGTTTACTAGACCAGCTCTGGAATGTGCAACAGATAACTGAACTAAGCTTATAGAACCGGTGTTGGAAATCACACTCCTTTATAATTATGATGACAATAATAATAAGGATCTTTCCACAGCTGTCATGAATGTATTTTCAAGCTGCAAGAGCATTCTTACATTGATTGAACTTAAATTCCTCTGCCCCCAAAGAACTCAGTGGGTTTGTGATGACTAGCCTGAAGGGAGGAGGAGGCTTGCTGGCACTTTATGTATAATAATAGAAAGGGCAAATGTATGTATGTATATAAAATTGTATATATGTGATTGGATCCTCCCCCCGCATGCATGTTTTGCGTGTCAATTGCGTTTGTAGATTGTAAACTCTTCAAGACAGTGGCTATGTCCTCGTGTGTGTATATGTGGTTCCCAAGCACGATAAGGCCTAGATTCTAATTGGAGCCTCAAGGTGGCATTGTAATGTAAATAGTAAATGACAGTAATAACAATAAGAAGCCCAATTCTGATCTGACACATCAATGGTGCCACTCGAACTGAAGTCAATGAGAACTGTGCTAATGGAGGGCAGAACTGGGGGCTGTAAGGGCAATTCCTTCCCTTTATTGCATGCATCCATTAGTGGAGAAAATGGGCCATAGAAAAGAAATATTTTCCCTTTCAACATCCAGAGGAGCAGGTCAAGATTGCACTTCAGAAAGCATTAGATGGGGAGGAGCCAACGTGTGTGTGCACCTTGGCTGTGGCTCTAATGAAATCTAGTCAGGCTCTAGATCCTCACCACATGCTGGGGTATAGAGCAGACAGTAAGTAGGTGGGCATGTATACTGCTTTGCTGCTACTGCTTAAAGGCGTAAAGCATGGCCCACCATGCAGGCTCCTGCTGCTCCATGCCCATGCCAAACCAGTCTCTGCATCTGGGCCCCATCTGTGTTTGACCGCTGCTGAAGTGGTCATATAAATCTCACTGTGTCCCGCTGGCATTTCCAGCCAAGTTTGATTTGCTTCCTATGATCATTCATGCAAGCAGATGTTGATTTGGAAGAAAGTTCTTGGAAAGAGATCTGTGCATGCTTGAATGTCCTTACACTTGGGAGGGGCGGTTTGGCTATCTTTAAAGCTATCAGTGGGCTGGCTTGGAAGTGGTCAGGAAGCAGGACCTGCACCATGTGACCCATATGACCACACACTTAGCCTGAATAGCAAATAACATGATGTAATAGGTATGGTAAATAGCCCGCAAGCAAATCAAGGGCTGAAATGTTCTCCCAAACCATTCACCCGCTGGCTGAATGTCAGAGAAATGAGTACCAGCCGGTGAGGCGGACACAGCAAAGGAGTCATTGTCACTGAAAAGATGAATGGCTGGGAATATGTTGCTTAGCTCTACTCCGCACCCCTGGCACCACTCTGCTTTGCCCATGCTGGGGCTCAGAGAGTAAGGACAAGGATTTTTCCTCAGCCTGTAGCAGTGTTTGTGTGGAGTGAATGCCAAGTATTGTCTTTATGAGGCTTGCTAAACGGCACCAACCAGTTTGAAATGTAGCTCCCGATATTTTTTTTCAGTCACCTGAAGGCTATTCCCTCCCCTACCCCTCTGAAGTCTGCTCTTGGATGCCCTGGCCCGAGAGAACTCTGGTACCTCCCAGCTAGGGCAAGGATGTGCTCCTGCTCATATTCTCTTTCATAGGTGCCAACTTCTCCTGGCACCAGTGGGTGCTTGTGTGCCCCAGCCCCGCCCTGACTCCATACCTGCCCTGCCCCCGTTCCAACCCCTTCCCCAAAGTCCCCACCCCAACTCCACCCCTTCCTTGCCCCATTGGGCTCCTTCCCCAAATCCCTGTCCCAGCCCCATCTCTTCCCTGCCTCCTCCTCTGGGCGTGTGGCATTCCCACTCCTGCCCCTCTTTCCCACAGCTTGTTATGCCACAAAACAGCGGTTTCACAGCAGCAAGCTCTGGGAGGAGAAGCGGGAAAGTGCGCTCAGGGGAGAAGGCAGAGGCAAGCTGGGGCAGTTCTTCCCCCTAGGTGCTCCAGCCCCAGAGCACCCAGGGAGTCAGCGCCTATGTTTCCATCCTAGCCTGTGGCTTGCCTGCCTCTGTGTCACTGGCCAGTTCTATGGAGTGAGGTGGTGGTGAAGGTGGAATCCTGCCCCTGCCCATGCTAGCCCACTTGAGAGTGCTCCCCCATGGGTATGGGGACAGAGCAGTCTCTACGCTTCCCTAAGTAAAGCAACCAGAATTCTGCCTTGTCTTTACACAGGCCATGAAAGGGTCACTTCCATGTGCCATCCCCCAGCGCAGGCCCAACAGAATCTGACACCAAGTTCTATGATGGTTTGGCCAGTGGTCTGGCATTTCCAGAAGCTTCACTCCAATGTAGAAAGATACAGAACTTGAACAAAATAATTAATATGAAATATCCTTGCCAGATTAGGGCAGACAAAAATAAAGCAATCAAACCCCTACCGTAAACCGGGTTCCATGCCCTTTATATAAGTATGCAAATACAAACTTTGGATTCAAAACAGCACAGGACTAAGTATAAACAGTGGGCCTGATCCTCCTTTCACTTACTTTCTGGTCAACCAGTAGTAACGTGGTGAGTGTGACTGGTATTATACTGGCATAAAACTGGTGGAAGTGAGTGAAGAACACTTGGCAATAACTGATTTTTTGGTTTACACAAGATTAACCAGGCCACGCCATTTTCAAAGCCTCACCTCAAAGGCTTCCCACACTGGTGGCATCTGCACCAGCATCTTTAAGAGCCCATGTGTGGCATGTATTCACAATTAGGCATTGCTAGTGAGTGCTGAGACATGCTCTCCCCTTCATATGGCCTCCCACATGCTGGGCATGCCACAAGTTTTATTTTACCTCTCAGGCAATGGAATAAAATCAAATGGATTTGCTGTGTTTAATTACACAGAATTATTTTGGGTTTCCACATGGGGTAGTAAATGTAAACATGGTCAAATATCTTTGTTTGTTTTATAGAGAGTTGGATTTGTGTTTCTGGACCAGAATCCCTAATATGCACTTTGAGAGAGAAAAATATCCAAGATAAATAATATAAATGCATTTATTTTAGTAAAAAAGGAATTTAGTGTGATTAAGCAAAGAATAATGATGGATAATCTTTATATTTGTCAGTAATTTAACTTGGGCACTGTGTCAAGTGAACCTGTGCTGTACAATTTAAATCCTTATTCTTGTGCAATTTGTACAATACTTTGCTTTGAAAGCATGTACTTGAGTTGTGACCTTCTTGGTCTATTTTTAATCCAAGGAATGTCCATAAAATATGAACCAGTCTCTTCCATGGACCAATATGTTTTTTAATGTGTTCAATATTAACAGCACAGTAAATGGATAATATATATTTACGCTGTGTACAGGTGAATAAAGCTGGTATGTTAATTGTTCTGACTCAAAACTTTTCTTCATGGCCTTCCATTAAAGATTAGTGTGTGTGGGCATGTGCACATTCGTGAATGTGCATAAACTCACATATTTGCTTTAGTTCATCTAAGGGATGCCATATTTCCGTCTGTGTAGCTGTTTGGATTTTGGCTGTAACTGGCTTTGGACCAAATCTGATATATCTTCAAAGCACTGCACATACCTTAACTTATTAATTTTCATAATACCCTGTGACCCAAGTACGTCTAACAGCTGAGATTAGCCTAATTTCCTGCCCCATAGGCTATCTACAAACAGAATGAAAAGGTATTACTTTTTTGAAATGATCATGAGCCATTTTTTTCTTGATGGTTCTATAAAACTCTTTGGTGAACAGTTCTTTGTAAGTGTTTAATAGCTGAACTGGGTCAAGGAATTGTGATTGGTCAAAAAAGTCACATGATATTTGTTGCTATTCTCTGACTGAATGCATGCCGAGTACTACATCTGTATTAAAAATGTGTGGGGATGAATATTTGTGCCAGGAATTTTTTTATCACAGGAATGTTTGGGGCAAGCAACAACCATGGGAACAGACAAGCATGGCACACACAAATCCATTTGTGTGTTCAAGGAAAACTTGTTCCAGTGTTTCTCAGCACTAGTATGTGCCATTAGCCAAATTTAATGGCCAGACAAACTAATGCACACAAAGTAAAATGATTTGCTTTCACAGCAAGAGCCAGGACTAGAGCTAAGCCTGTCCTCAGTTCACAAGGCCACCTTGTCGCTCTGTCAATAGTAGTTTTACTGAACACAAGGGGCCAGATTCACGAAGGGACATAGTTGCCTAATTGCCAGTTCAGGAGCTCAAAGCTGGGACTTAGGTGCCTCTGGTATTCACCCAATCCCCACTCACCTGCTGCCTATCCTGTAGATGTCAAAACTCACTGAATCCCTACATTTTGCAGTAAAAGCTTCCTAGGCACCTGTGTTTCTGTCTCTGAGAATGTGCACTGCCGCCTCATTTTGGGCATCTGGATCCCTGTCTCCTGCGGAAGCCCCAGAATCATTTACAAACCAGATGCAGGACTTAGAACACACCCTTCTCCTCAACTTCTCCCATTGGCTAGGTTGGGGACCCACCTAGCCTGTTGATTGTAGTGAATCCCAATCTCTTGCCTCCCCCTTTTTTAAATGCTTACCTGTGGACTTTTGTCACCTGCCCCTTTGAGCCCAGGGTCGTCCTTATCCATACACAAAATACGCAGCAGCGTAGGGCACCAGGTTATTTGGGGTACCAAATTTCCTGGTGCCTTGCACAACTGCGTGTTGTCCAGCCCCTATTCCAGCTCCTCCCCAGGGCCCCGAGCTACTGCTCTGCCCTGCCCTGCCTCTTCCCTGCCCCTGCTCCATCCCAGGAGCTCTGCAGCAGGGCCAGGCCTGCACTCACTGGTGGTGGGAAGTGCAGTGACCCAGCCCCAGCTGCGCCACTGGTGAGTCCTGGGGGGGTGGCTCCCTCCTTCCCCACAACACCAGCTCTGTCCCTCCTGCCCCTGGAGACCTGGGGCCAGCCCCCCCACAGAGGCCTTCTTTCCCCCCCTGTGGGGGGAAGGAGGGGCTACATAGGGCTCCAGAATAGCTAGGGACGGCCCTGTTTGAACCTCATGTAAAACCTGCCTGAATGAGTTGGTGTCCAACGATGCTCTTCCTCATCTTAATTGGGTGATCCCTAGCTCTTATCAACAGTCCTCATTCACAGAACTGCATGCTGTGGTCAAGGAAGCTGAAGCCCTCCTATTAACACCATCTGCACAGCCATGTATTCATCTCCAGGATACTTGTGGCTCTGCCTGGGCTCTGACCCACAACAGGGCGGACAGACAAGAATACCACCTGTGCCCCCAACTCCTTTGCCCTTGCTCCCAGAGCCCTGCAGTAACTGCTGCGCTACTCAATGGCATCTCTGGCATTATACCAACCATTTTGTGTGACATGGCAGAAAACGTGATGTTACCGGCACGTGTTGAAGATGAGCATGAGGAGCAAGAGTTTCTGTTACAGCAAAATTTGTAACTAGATTCAATTACATCGTTAGTAAAGAATGAAAGAAGAGGTGCAAAGAAATGCTTGCAAAACCTATAGTAGTCAGGGCCGTTCCTTGGGTAGGGTGAATCGGGGTGACCATTCTGGGCCCCATGTTGTTGGGGGGCTCTGTGCGCTGGTACGAATGGCTGGCGCGGTCGGTCCCGGACAGGAGGAATCTGTCACTTCCGCCCTAGGCCCTGCACTCCCCTAGGGATGGCCCTGACACAAGTTCCCATGCTGGTGAAAGGTGTGGGGCAGAAGGGAAGTCCTGTGAGCTAGAATAATATTTTGGTGGTTGTAGGAAGTTGAGACCCAAGCTTTGCATTAGTAAAAATACTTCATAAAGTTCCCTTCTAAATCTTATTTTAGCCATTAGGAAAATGAATAGCGAACTATGTCTTAAACGGTTGTAAATCAGGGTGGTGATGTAAGTTCCTCTATCCATTGTAAAGCTATATATTTACCCAAATACTGTAATTCACAAATTGAGGTGTAAATATCAAACCATTACATAAAATAAAAGCCTGAAGCAGACTAGTCAGTTTCTAAGCTCTGAGCATACCAATGAAATCATCATTCTATTTTTCTGTCTGACAGTGCTCATTACTTTGGTAAATATTCTTATACAATAAATACATTTGGCACACTGTTACTAAATCAAAGGAGCTGAGCCAAAGTTTGGATAATCATTATGGCTCTGGATGAAATCGATCATTTCAAATTCAGATCATCCGTTGACATCTTTTTTACCCTGCTCCACTGACTGTAAAGATGGCTCGTTCAGATACATTCAAAATGTGGCTCTATGAGGAATCCAGGTAGGTAGAATCTTGATAAGAAAAACAAACAGGTGAAATTACAGAATTTTGTAAAATGTTATCTATATACTCTCTTGCTTACTTGTAGTTGGGTCACAAAGGAAATCGGAAGGACACATTTAGGAGAAAACAAATTAGGTATAAAAAAAAGACTAATGATTAGATGAAACATGTGAGACAATCAAAATATTTAATTGTGTTGCCATAATGCTCAGCAAAGAAATCTTTAGCGTTCACTATACCATGTCAAGAATCCTAGGAGTAGCCATGTTAGTCTGGGTCTGTAAAAGTGACAAAGAGGCCTGTGGCACCTTAAAGACTAACAAAAATATTGGCGCATAAGCTTTTGTGGGCTAATACCCACTTCATTGGATGCATGCAATGGAAATATCCAGAGGCAGGTATAAATATGTAGACAGGCTAGAGATAATAAGATTAATTCAATCAGGCTAGAGTTAACAAGATTAGTTCAATCAGGGAGGCTGAGGCCCTCTTCTAGCAGCTGATCTGGAGGTGTGCACACCTTGTAGGTGGTTAGCCATTCATAGTCTTTGTTAAATCCTGAGCTGATGGTGTCAAATTTGCTAATGAACTGTAGCTTAGCAGTTTCTCTTTGAAGTCTGGTTTTGAAGTTTTTTTTGCTGCAGGATGACTACCTTTAAATCTGTTATTGTGTGTCCAGGGAGACTGAAGTGTTCTCCTACAGGTTTTTGTATATTCCCATTTCTAATACCTGATTTGTGTCCATTTATCCTTTTATGTAGGGACTGTCCAGTTCGGCCGATGTATATAGCAGAGGGGCATTGCTGGCAAATGATGGCGTATATTACATTGGTAGACATGCAGGTGAATGAACCAGTGATGGTGTGGCTGATCTGGTTTGGTCCTGCGATGGTGTCCCTGGAGCAGATATGAGGGCAGAGTTGGCCTTGAGGTTTGTTGCATGGATTGGTTCCTGAGTTAGTGTTGTTATGGTGTGGTGTGTAGTTGCTGGTGAGAATATGCTTCAGGTTGGCGGGTTTCTGTGGGCAAGGACTGGCCTGCCTCCCAAGGCCTGTGAAAGTGAGGGATTGTTGTCCAGGAGGCTTCTCGGTACACATCTGTGGCCATGTCAGTGGACAATGGCTAGGTACTCTCTCTCTCTCTCTCTCTCTCTCTCTCTCTATATATATATATATATAAATAACATGTCAGTGGACAATGGCTAGGTACTTCACACTTATCATTGCTGTCTTGCACAGCTGAAATTGAATCTGTATAATTTGCCAGTATTAAACCCCAGCTGTGAATTTCATGTTTTGTATGCAAAAAGCATGTTTGAATTCCAGCAACTGGAGAGTATGATTACAACAAGCCTGTGTTATCACGCCTCGGCACATAAATGTGGTGGGCTTGATTTTTTGGGTGTTGTTTCTATTTCTATTTCCTGAACAGGGATCAGTGTAGAGTCTATTGAAGTTAATGGAAACATGTAACTTATATGGAATATCTAAAGTGCTCAAGATGAAAGGAAAATTTTTATTTCTGAATTGTACTATTTGTTTGTTCATTTATCTGTTTTGAATGTAGATCCTCCAATAACTATCTGATTATCATTCATGTAACTATTTATAATATGGACTGGATGGTCTTGAAAATAAACTAATTTATCTCAGTAGGGTCTCATCCTTTATAAATATTTCAAATGGACTGTGTTCTCTGGGTTTTTCCAGGAAAGGTACATACTAATTTGGCTTCTGCAAGCTGCTTCTGGAGACTGTTCTAATCAGTATTTCAATTTTGCAGCACTTCCATTTGTATTAATAACTGGTCACTATGTTTTCTCCCCTAAGGCCTGATGTTTCGTCTATAGAGACCAATTAACAGGGAGATTGTTTTCTTCAAATACCAGTTATTTTAATTACTGGTAAAACCTGTTTGTTTGCATAAATTTGATCAGTTAGACTTGTCTAATGCATTACATTTCAAAGTATTCAAGTTTGCTTTTGTAGACTTTCAAATTTACTTTCCTGATACTAGCAAATATCCCCAAATAACACATTGGGACAGACTGATAGAAGTCCCACAAATAGTTCTACAGATCAGATAGCAGCAGTCACATAGGGCTATTAAGACAAAGTCCATTTTCCTTGTTGCGTCATCTTTTTCTTTGACTAATCCAGATTCATTTCCAGATTTGTCATGGAGCTACTGTGTTAATGGAGGGTCATCAAGCATTTGCTGCAAGTTAGGGGAACATACACCACTGTCATGTACTGTGTGAAAACTTTCACATCTATGTGAAAACTACTGGATACAAGAACAGAATTTTTCAGCTGGGACTGTGGGTTCATTTACCACAGTATCCTGCCCACTGCACTGGCCAATGCAATTATTTGATACCTTAAAGCAGGAGTTCTCAACCTTTTTCTTTCTGAGGCCCCCCTCCAAACATGCTATAAAAACTCCACAGCCCACCTGTGCTACAATAACTGGTTTTCTCCATATAAAAGCCAGGGCCAGTGTTTGTTAGGGGTTAATAAGCAGGGCAATTGCCCAGGGCCCCATGCCATGGGGGGGCACTGTGAAGCTAAGTTGTTCAGGCTTCTGCTTCAGATGGTGGGGTTCAGGGCTCCAGGCTTCATCCTTGTGCAGTGGGGCTTTGGCTTTCTGCCCTGGTCTCCAGCAAGTCTAACACTGGTCCAGTTTGCACCCCCACCCGGGGTCTCTGGGTCTCTGGTTGACAACCACTGCCTTAAAGGAATATGATAGCTCTGTATTTACTCCCTACTCTCAATATCAGCCCACCACCATAGTACTTCTGGACAGTTTGCTAATCAAGCAGTGCCCTCCCAGTTTCCCTAAGAGAAACAGCATCTTCCTCCTTTCAGCATCCCCTTCCGTAATGCCTTCACGCATCCCCAGTACTGCTTTTGTGTCTGGAAAAGGGCATTGCCTCCCATCCCTTGAGGAACCCTTTCATTCAAGAGCTTGTTTTTAATTTTTTTGTTTTTTTTTTAATACAATGGACGTACACGTCAAAATGAAATGTCATTTTGAACTGAACATTCAAAACATTAATTTTGAAAATGGCAAAACAACGTTTCAGCTTTTGTCTCCCTGTCTCTCATCCCTCCTAATTCAGTGAATTTGACACAAATTTGAAAATGTTTCAATCTATAAACAGGCATTTTTTGGGCAAAATTTCACCCAGCTCAACCTCCACACTATATGTGCTTGAATGCCTGTCTGGAAATGTTTAGTGCAGACACTGCCATTCTCCCACCGCTGCTGTAGTCATACAAGAGGTTAAGAAAGACCATGCATGGGTGTTACCATCATGTTGTCTAGCCTTGCTCCAAGCAGGGAGCTACATTGGCTCTGTAGCAGCAGTGAGAGAAGCTCTAGAAATGTTCAGTATAGACAAGACCTGTGAGCAATACAGAGCCAAAACAGTATTGATTTCATAGTCTCTACTGGGCTTGTGAGAGGTCTCTTTCTAACAATAGACAAGCCCAAAGACTTCATGCTTATTTTATTAGTTTTTTATCAGTGGCTTTAAGTAGCACTGCCCACATAAGGGCCTTGCCTCAGTACGATGACTGTGGGCAGGTTGTTAAGGGATGGAGGAGGTCAGTCCTTTCTTTCCTGAATAGTCCAGAGGATGGTTCAGTGCACTGACTTATCATACATGTCACTGCTCCTGCTCAGCGCGAAGCACAGTCCAGCTATGAGATATTCAGGGCTGCAGTGGCAACACCGTGCTGACGATGTTCAGCTCTGCCTTTCATTGGATCCAGAGTCCACAGCCTCATGGCTGTCCCTGTGTCGGATGGGGAGAGTGATCTGTGTGGAAATGAACTAGGTCTGACTCAGCCGAGATATGGCGGACACAACGCAGGTTGGAAGGCAGGAGGATTCAGAAGTTACTTATTTAATGAGTAAGAGCAGTGGAAGCTTTCTGATTCTGGCTTCAAAAAACATCTCAAAGAGTTGGTTAAAAGTGAGAGCAATGCCTGGTGGGCCTGCTCCCATGGAAATCAATGTAAAAACAGCAAGTAGCTACAATACGAGCAGGAGGACATGACCTCTTATGAACACAAACTGCACTGGTTAGTTGTAAAACTTTGTGCCCCATGGGAATTATGATGGCTTGCGATGCCACTCCATCTCTTTCCTTGTGACGGTGGTGGGATTCTAGGCAGAGAAGCTGCTGTCTTGATTGAGATGCCCAGGAGTAGGTGTGCCAGATTTGGACGTTTGTAGAGGGCTAACCAGGCTGGTGTTCCTGGTGGAGAAGAGCTTTCATTTCTATGGAGGGAAATGCTATTCTGAAGATTAATCCTCTTGATGAGGAGCTGGATTCTCAACAAATCTCTGTATGACTAGCCATAACATTTACATTTGCCTAATTGGTTTGTTTCTGTAAATGAGGCCTCAGCCTTTCACAAGCCGAAGGAGTTGCTCTGGGGATGCCTTGGGGCTGAGAGTGAGTGAGGGAAGCCGCATCCCGACAATGTTAATATTTCAGTTTTATTTTTCCTCAGAATGTGTCAGATAATGCTGAAGTAAAATGAATAATAAAACATTGTGCCACCTAAAAAGCTCTCCAAGCTAAACGGTCCACATTTTTATTGCTCCAGGATCCTGAAACTAACAACATGCAGAGAAGACTCGAGTCAATAAAATGTATTACACATTTATAGACCAAATGCTATAGCACTTAAAATGCCTAATCACAGAGCTCAAAATCAGAAAGACCAGTCATGAGAAACAAACCTACAGAATATTCTCAGAAAAACCACACATTTTGAACATGAGTTTCTACTCAGCCTGACAGTTATATATTCTAATGCAGCTAAGGAAAAAATATTATAGTAACAGAATCTCTCTGCTAAATTTTATTTTTCAAACAATACAAAATAGTTACCAAAGGATTTAACTCTACGTTCACTTTCAAAATAATAGTTTAAGTTCTTTGTCTTTCTTTTTTGGTGTGTGTGGGTGGAATAAAAAGGGGTTCCCAGTAATTAAAATTTTGTCAAAGAACCAACTGATTGAAACACTTGCTATGAAAAGGCAGGAACCCAATACTAATGTGTGTATCCTAGAGTCACTAGATGGCACTGCAGAGTAATTTTGCTTTGGATGAGTAAAAATGTAACCTTTTGTCTTGCTGCAAGGTTATTACGTTTGTGACACAAACATTTTATATGGCTACATTAAACTTATATGGGTTGGGGTTTAGTTTCTTATCTCTCTCTAGCTGGTTATTTTTTTTTTTTAACACAAGCATAAGGGAACTAGAGAGCATTTTCTATGTAATTTGAGGATGTAAGGCACACAACCTGAAGTAAAAAGCAGATATATATATATATAAAAAAATCTGTGTAGAAGTCAATTAGCACAGTCAGCTAAGGATTTCTTCATTCTCATACAGAGGGTTTAAAGCATCCAGGACCTGGGATTGAGAAGAACTACAGGACTGAGGGCCTGGAGAACTACAGCTGTGCAACATAAGGAATTGGAGAACTGGAAGTTTCTAAACACAGACAAATCCTAAAAGAAAATGTGGAAAATATTAGGAAGCTGGAACGATATTGTCTTGCTGTGGCTACAGGAATTATGAGTTGATCCTTTCCTGTGATTCAGGCTGGCTTTGTTGCTACTTTGTTTGTATCAGTTGGGAAGTTTATGATATCTGCACAAGCCTTACTGCAGTTCAAAGTAAAACAACTTGTCCTAGAACTCTGTAACTTTAAACAGATTTATTTTTGCTTTAATCTCTTTTTTTGAATTATTAATATTGAAGTTGAAGATGCAGCATTCCTTGTGGACATTTGCTTTTATTAAGGAAAGACAGATGTGTAAATACCAGAAAACCCTAAGCACGCTGGCAGGAAAAATAGGTTACAGCATAATTTATGATAGAAATGTTCACCATCAGTAAATAAACAAGCCAATTTAGGCATCTTTGGTGTAATGTATGATGACTGGGAGCTACGCTGACAGAGTAAGAATTGCTGCTGTCAGTTTATGGGGAATCTCTCTCCAGGTAGATGGTTCATGCTGTCAGCTGCTGTCTTCAAAGCTGCCACTATTACTGCAGGAATGAAATCGCATAGAACTCATGGGATCAGAGACATAACCTGCATAAAGCAGAGAGAAGTTCACGTGTTATTCACAATCACCTCTCAACATAGCAACACTTTTCTCCTTTCCAGCCAGTGACCATGTCAGAAAGATAATGTGAACGTCTCTTCGAGATAGATAAGCAATGCACATGCTGATGTCTTTTTGCTGCCTATGAACCTATGACCTATGAACCTATGACAACAGAATCTTCTGATGAAAATTTCAGAAATAAAACACAAAGCCGAAAGACCCTATGGTCCAGGCAAGGAATTAACAGTAATCAGGCATAGTAAAACATCAATGATTGACACAAAACTTGAGCCCAAGTATTTTAATAATGCAGTGTATGTTTTAAATTAAAATATCTTTTTTGACCTTTCAAATTGGAGTCCAGAAGAGCCAGAGTAAGCAGCTCGTTATGAATAATTTTTTATGCTTTAATTCTTGGAGGTTATCAAGAGGGGCTCTACTGCTATTGCATTATATTTCCAATTAAAGGTGAACTGGTTCACTGGCCAACAGTTATTGCTGTTCTTATGGTTCTGCTGTAACTTGCCTAAATCATCTCAAATTTCTGTCTACAAAGGCATTATACAGCTTTAGTCAGATATCCCATAACAGAAAAACATTAATAACCCAAATATGTTCTGGCAAAAGATAAAATACATAGGAAAGAAGGAGAAAAATAAACAAAAATCTGAACAGGTAAGCTCAACACCACTGCACATTAGCAGCCTAGAGGAGAACGGGCCTACAGGGGCATCAGAAACCTCTGGTTTTAAATTGATTTTGAGAATTTGAAGGAGCACTAGGCTCAAAGCGCGTGATCAGAAGAATAAGATCCCAAGAAAGAAAAGTTGTTTGTGTTAAATGTATAATGGCCTTGGAAACAGCCATGTTATTTTCCTGAAGCTCTGTGCTGATGTAATAGAAATATAGGAAACATGGTTGACTGGTCACCACACACAGCGTTTAGCCCTAAAACTTCATTTGGTGTCTTTGACTAAAGCCCAATAACCAGCCATAACATTAGTTTTTTTGTTTAGGGTATAAAAAGCAAGGCTTTGAGAAGTTTTATTGTCTTCTCCCTTTGAGTCACACCTTGATGGGAAGGAATCTCCTGGGCCTGGTTCCATTGTGAGTATTTTGGCCACTGCTTATAACTGTATTGCTGGAAGGACATAACATCTGTGTGGATATGCGCTTGTATTGGCATTTTGGATACAATTAGCACCACGTAGCCTTTGGTCTAATAAAGGAATACTTGTGTGGCATCATGGTAGGGTTGAAATTAGTTTTGTAGACATAGCCAAGCTAGCTATTATCTAATAGCTCAGGTATAGTGTGATCAGACAGCAAATGTGAAAAATAGGGACGGGTGTGGCAGGTAATAGGAGCCTATATAAGAAAAAGACCCCAAAATCAGAACTGTCCCTATAAAATCAGGACATCTGCTCACCCTACTCAGGTACCAGAGCAGTGAAGCCACATAGAGTATGCGCTAGCCACCCAAGTTATTACCCAGGGTTCTGGTTGGGCTAGTACAGCCACTGCTGAAACCCATGCTGCTGTGGCTTCACTGCTCCAAGACACAAGCTAGCTAGATTAAAACTAGATTGAGTACATCAACATGTGTTGCCATCACAACCCTTGATTGCAGTATAGACCACTGGGCCCCAAACTTTTCGTGATCATGCCCTCCCTTATCCTTGTCTGTGTCTCCCTCCTTCCCCAGGGCCGGGAATGTGGCTATGGCTCCCGCGGGAGGGAGGTGGGCATCGACAGGGGTAAGCAGGCTGAGGCTGGGCTCTCAGCTGGGGACAGGGCTCTGTCCGGGAGTGGAGCCATGGCCAGGGCTGGGAGTGGGGCTAGGGCCAGGGAGTGGAGCTGCAACTGGGCTGAGGCTGGGGGGTGGGGCTCGGAGCTGGGACTGAGGCTGGAGCAGAGCTGGGTGGCGGAGTGGGGCTGGGTGGTGTTCCTGCCTTGCTCCCACGTGGGGGCTGACCTGGGACCCTCCACACCCCACCCAGAATGTTCCTCCACATCTCCCCCTAGGGGGAGTGCCCCACAGTTTGGGGATCACTGGTTAGACAGATTCTATCACTGAGCTATCTAGCCACATAAAAGGAGAGACATGGATGGGTGAGACCATTTCTAAGGCTCTTGGATACCTTAATCCTATTGACAAGAGGAAAAATATCCTCAAAGGCAGGTATACAAAATGGAGTGAGAGCAATACCTCTGTTGTGCCCCCAAACCACCACTTCACACCCAGGAAGAAAAGTCTTCATCCAACCTTAGTGCCTATCATTTAGCCCCTTGAGCATGACACACTCCTCTATATTCATTTAGGAGTAACAGAGCTGCCTACTATAGGAAAGTTCACTGGGATCCAAAATTCCTGTCCATCTGGACTTACTTATGGCTGCCACTACAGTGCTGAGTACAAAATGTCCATTGACTACGTAAGAGGTTAGTGCAGAATCAGTGTAACTGCTGAAATTTCCACTACTGAGGCCAAAGGCATGTTGGGCTTTTATACACATGTGTAATAATTTACCTGTGACGCAGAAATTTACCTGTGCAGACATCACAGTACAGAGATGTACTCTAAGGGCTTGGCTACACTGTCATTTTAGAGCGCTCTAACTTGCTGACTCCCTGAGTGCAGCAAGTCTCAGCGCTTTAAGGCGCTAGTGTGGACAGGCTCTGAGCTAATCCCCGCATGGTGGTGGATTACCAGGAGCGCTGGGAGAGCTCTTTCAAAGCACTGCCACACTTCACACTCACACTTCACAGTGCTGCCGTGGGAGCGTTCCCATGGCAGCACTTTGAAATTTCAAGTGCAGCCAAGCCCTAAGAAGAGAAGTGGCCTGCAGATTCCACCCGGAACGGAAAAGTCCCAAGATACTGGAATGCTGGGTGGTGATATGTGTGGCTGCAGAGCTGGAAGCACAGTTCTAAATTCCTAAACAGATTTTAATATAACTGTGGATTTTAAGTACCTACCAATATATCGTATGGTTATGGAGGAAAGTGTTAATGGGTGTCACCAAAAAGGTCTTTGATCACTAGACAATCACAGACCTGGTTAAACCAATGGGTGTGCTCAGCACCCTGCATTCAGGATAAATGGAAGGAGCAATTTGGCCAATTTTCCATAGTGATAGCTGGAAACAACAGAAGCCACTTCTCAAGGTACTGGGACGCAGGGCAAGGCCTGAGCAAGAACTTATCCAGGGAGACTAACAGGGGTTCCCCTGGAACTAGTTGCAGATGTATGAGCTAGGGGACTGACTGGAGAGATGTGTGTGGGTGGAGAGGCAGGAAGTCAAAAAAAGGAGGAGGCAGTGAGAGATGCAGTCGTGCGTGTGGCCCTGAGATGGAGCACAGAGACACTCCTCCCTGGGCACAGAACTAACTGGAGAAGCAGCTTGTAAATTGCGAACAAGGAAACTGCCTGCTGTTGTTTGTTTCTACTGTGTTCAGGGAAACAGGGACTTTGTACGTTCCTGGTAATTAAACTGGATTGCACCAAAGACTCTGCCAAACTCCTACAATCAATTTCTGCACCTCACGAAAACAAACCCAGTTATTGGCTATGGGTTCAGACCAGAAGGGTGACAATACGCCAAACCCTCCACTTATATTACACCGGGACTTTCAAAAAATGGGAGCCTAAAACCTGGCTCCCAACTCCAGATTTTGGCACTTAAATAAGTGTGCACATTTTCCAATGTGCTGAGCAGCCAGCACCTGTCATTAGCGGACCTCAGTGGGAGCTGCTGGGTGCTCAGGATGTTGGAAAATCTGGCCACTTATTCATGTCATAATCTGGATTCGGGAACATCACTTCAGGCACCTGCTTTTGAGAGTCTAGTTTTCCGGAGGTACTTAACTGCACCCTGCTGCCTGTAATTGCTGCTGTGGCCTTGGGGAGAAAGCACAGGAGACCTGGGTTATGTTCACATCCTTGCTGTGTCACCCTGGCCAAGTCAGTTCAACTTTCTGAGGTTCAGTTTCCTTATCTGTAATATGATGAGGATAATCCCACTGGCTCTCCTTCGTAAAGTGCTATGGAACAAGTAGGCCAAGTGTTATTTATTATTAGCGTTATTTCCTGTGGAACATCTCAATGCTATTGTCACTGATTCTTGAGAACACCTCTGTGTTAGCGACACAATCATTCTCTACTGCCACTGGGCTATGGCTGTTTCAGGGCAGCGCACTTTATTGTGACACTGTTACAGGTTGTCCCGTGAACGCCCTCCCGTAACTATGAGTAAGTGTGATATTTAAAGCAAATGGTGAGAATGTCACACATGGAGCCCTAATTTCTTCTCAGAAGAACCTGTTCTCAAACCAGCCCGTGACATACCAGAATCCTACTGACAAACTGCGCTGTACCACAAGAAGCAGCAACAAGTTTGAGGTACTTAAGCTTCTTTTCCTTAAATGTTTCCATTTACTCCAGCACCATAAACCTGTTTTTACAACTATCATTATGTTTTATTTGCACTACAGTAGTTCCCAGAGGCCCCAGTCAGGCTCAGGGCACACTGTGGGAGGGACTCTACACACTTATAATGAACAGACAGTCCCTGACCCAAAGAGCTCAGGGTAGATTTTTAAAGTATTTAGGCCTCTAACGGCTACTGACTTCACTTGATACCTTTAATAAAATACCTTTAAAAATCTGGCCCATACAGTCTCAGTATATGACCAAAGGAAACAGGCAGCTACGACAAACAGCTACAAAGTAACAGCATGACAGTGGTGATTAGCTGTAATAAGCAGCTGTCACAACAAATGCCTTTTCAAGGAATTTGTTGGTGCCTTAGGTGACTATAGCACTGTATGCTTAAATGCATCTAGAAGGCCCTTAGGGAACAAGTCTTCCTACTTGTGTCTCCTTCAGCTGAAGCATTTTAACCCCCAATGAACATCTGGCAAGGGACCTCCATGAGAAGGGAGTGACAATGCTGCAGAGGTGTGCTCCCCTCTACTAAGAGCCTTCCCTGAGAGCCTCTGGAGCTTTGGTCTTCTTTGCTCAAAATGGTTTGTCTCCGTCCTTCCCCCCGGCTGATCATTTTCAGACTGGGATAAGAATGCCTCTCATCACTCATGCCACTTAAATTTGAAGGTAAGTACATCAGTCCTAAGCAAAACAAGTACAATTAAGCTTAGCTTTTGCTGAAGATGAGAATTCTGCCTGGACTCACCATTTTTGTCAATAGGTGGGTATTGGAAATTCCTCCTCATGTCATCCAAGGACAGGCCTTGAGAAGGGTGTTGACCAGTGCTGTAAAAATGACATGACACCTCACTTACAGTGACCAAAATGAGTTGCATTGGCTTTTCTATTAATAAATGTTGAGGCAAAAGACAGTAGTGTGAAATATACCCGCTTGGATGTCCTGCTACCAGCATTCACAGTAAAGTCTTCAGAATGAAAGGCTTTTATTCAGGATTGTGAATCAAACACGTGCACATACCATATATTCCCAGAGTAACTTTCTCCAAATATCTCATTTTGGCTTCATACATGCTTGTAAATTGCTATTTTAGTAGCAATTCTAGGCATCAATATTTTATTAATCAGGTTCCTGCAAATTAGTTTATCTGACAAAGAACATCCCCAAGCTGTCTTTTAGTGGTATTGACCACCACCACCATCACACTGCCAAAGGGTTTATTTAGCCTCAATCATCAAAAGCTATCAGGTAAAGACTGTCCATTACCGGCTCTTCTCAGATAACAGGCAAACAGAAATTGAGCATGCCCAGGGAAAAGAAAACAAGAAGCCCCAAGAGAGCTGTATTTGTAGGGAAACATAAAAGAATAAGGCAAGATATATACTGATTCACGGTAGTTACAATGACATAGCCTCTCCAGGCACAGTGTTTGGAGACATCGCTGGAAAGAACACTTGAGATTATTTGCAACAATGCAGTTTCCTTGGTGATTTCAGTGAGGCAAGCTGCTAACTAATGGCAGGTAAGGTTGTCACCACCTGGCTGATTTTAGCTCTGAAAAAGTTAGATGGCTTTCAAGAATGGTTAGACATTGGTAATATTTTATTCTTTAGTCTCCATTGTACCAAAGCTGATTTTAAATCAGATCTTTTTCATTTTTAAAATCTCTCTGCTTTTCTGTTATAACCTTTATTACATGAAAGAATGACTTTTCTCCTTCGAAAGGACACTCTAATAAAAACATAAAAGATGTTCCTTTCTTCCCTGAGATATCAACTTATTTTTTGTATGTATAATGATACTTGACATTTTTGTTCTGTTTTGGATGA
The DNA here is from genome assembly GCA_007922305.1 of Dermatemys mawii. Lineage (NCBI taxonomy): Eukaryota > Metazoa > Chordata > Testudines > Dermatemydidae > Dermatemys > Dermatemys mawii. Next base: position 29,032,282 of record ML677352.1, read on the forward strand.
CCTTTTATATGGAAGGAGACAAAAATCTGGTTTTGGGAGCAGCTCATCTATTGTTAAAAACTTTTTTGAGGAATAATTTTGCAGGGATGAGGGAATTTAAATAATAGCATAAGCATTATCTGGAAAGGCTTTATTAATTTGTTGCCCCTCTGTAGCCACTCAAATGCCTTATAACTGTTGATCAACCCACTGTGATAACTATAAGCTACATTATTATACACATTTTACAGACGGGCAAACTGCAGCACAGAAAAGTTAAGTGCTTGCTAAAGATTACATAGCATGTAAGCAGCAGAACTAAGAACAGAACCCAGGATGCATGACTCCCAGCACCTGTACTAAACACTAGACCATACTCCATCTTTTTAGAACACAGGATATAAATAGAGCTTTGTTGTCCTTGATAAAATGTCCTAGTAAATATTCTGCAATTGAACAGTGGAACCATTGCATCTCTTAGGCCAGCGGTTCTCAAACTGGGATCCATGGACCCCTGGGGGGTCCGCAAGGGTACTCCAGGGGGTCTGTAAGTCATGTCCTGGGTGGCTGGTCCTGCTGATCCTCCTCCTTCTCCCTTCCAGTGCCTCCTGCATGCCATGAACAGCTGTTCAGCGACATGCAGTAGGTGCTGGGAGGGAGGAGAGGAGTGGGCATGGGGTGAGCTTGGGGGAGGGAGTGGAAACAGGTGGGGAAGAGGAGGGGCAGGGGTGGAGCGGGGGTGGGAAGAGGTGAGGTGAGGTCTTGGGGAATGGGTGAAGTGGAGGCAGGGGCTGGCACTGAGCAGGGATTGAGCACCCCGGTGGAAAATTAGAAGCTGGCTTTGCAATTCATGAAAATTTTAAATTCAAAATGGGGGTCCTCGAATTGTTTACATTTGAGAACTGCTGTCTTAGATGATTAAATTCAACTGGCTCTTAACTCTGTGCCTTACACCCACTAGTGTGCTTTAATTACAGAGGAGCCTGAACCAGATCTAACTCTCTCAAAGATTGGGGATGTCTGATCCAAGATTTTGGTTTGATCCAGATCTGAATTTTCCCTAAGGTCTGGGATTCTGATTCAGGCATGACTCCAGTTACAATCATCAAGAAATCCACTCAGCACTCAGTATATGCAAGATTTATATTTTAAAAAAGGGAAAGACATTTCCAAGTCATGCACTATATTTCCCTGCAGCATGTCTCCTCGTTGGCCCAGCAGTGAAGGTGTAGTTCTGTGGCACAGAGAAAAGAGAAAACCTTTCCTCCAACATTCCTATTCTTAGTTGAATAGAAATATTTACTAATTTATCCACTAACCTCAACTCATGGCTTCATTCTGGCTATTTACAGAAGCAGTACTTTGTCTCTGTCACTGCTCCAGCTCCATACTACCTTAAATTAATACTAATTTATAGCCGCCAAACAGTGCCCGGGCAATGATACCTAATTTGTGTCATGGTCAAAATGCAAAATATACAATTTCACTAGCATCCAAATTGGTCCCAGCAGTTTTCATAAAAGAAACAATGTCTCAAAGCTACATTTACACTGGCAACTTATATAGCAGGTCATTGCTTCATAGGAGAATCAGCCTGCTAATAAAGTGCAATCATTTGAACGATGAGCTACGCAGACACAGCAATGGGGAAACATAAGTCACAAAAAAGAATAAATGCTTAGAGACCATTTTGTGTGCTTGTTAAAGTCAATGAGTACAATTTTCAGAAATGCCTAAGGCCTTGTCAGTTAAAGCAGTATAACACCCCACTGCGTGAACGCTATAACTGTGCTCAGACCAGTATGTTGATTCTTATATAGGAAGAGGAATAAGTTACACTGGTTGGTGTAAGGCACTTCTTTGGTTGCTAGGGAGTCCATAGAAAGAGAAAATGTCATAAAAACTCATAAAATACTTGCATGAACAGTCCTGCAGGCCCTTTGGAAGAGTCCTACAGAACTGTATAACAATGAAAAAACAGATTTTGATAGAAGTTATGTGAAATACAGACTTTAATCATGAATAAGCTCCTTTCCATAGGTTACTTGGACCATTCTACAGAATTCTATCACACAAAGAAATACGTTTCTATTTAATTCTATAGGACGGTTTAAGAAACACAAAGAAAGGATACCATTTTCTATTATATCCTGTATGACTTTCCTGTAAAGAGAAAGCTTTTGGTGATCCTGGTGAAATCTCTTTGTGGGGCTGAGAATCTTCCAGCCCGGAGGCAGAAACAACACCATGCCTTTACAGTAGGCATATGACGCTTACCATGAATAGGAATTATCTGAAGCAACCAAGCCCTGATCCAAACCCCATTAAAATAATGGGAGTCCTTCCATTGATGTCAAGGGACTTTGGATGAGGGCTTAGTTGAAGTGAACCAGTTCTGAGCAATCCACAGAATGAAATATGTTCACATAATCCATTTGTTAAATAATTTTGGACCACCATCAAATATGTCTGCCCATGGATAATACAAACAGAAAAAGAAACTAACTTAACCAAACTAATTGCAAATAGCTGTCCCAGCTCTAATCCCATTGCATCTACCATGCCACTATCTAAACTAATGCTTTGTATAATTAATATTCCATTTTAAATACAAATCAAAATTGGTTTGATACTAACAAATAACATTTTCTTTCAAAAAAAAATTAACTTGCTATGGAAACAATATCTTAATTATGTAAACCAGTCTGCCTTGAATACACAAATCAAGAGCAAATTATATATCTGTGAAACTGACTGAGCACACGGTTCATACTGCAGCTAGTTATTCCACTGTGCAGCCTTTGATGATACAGCCTTTCTATAGAAAGTCTTTAGATATAAGATATATTCCTTGGATATAAGCTACTGTTAAGGTAGCACCCACCTCAATATTTGATATAAACTATTCACAGAGAGGGCTTCTAGATCAGGAAGTGGAAAACTTCCCTGAACTTGAAGAATATTTTTTAAAAACTCTTCAGAACAGAGGACAGATTTTTGACTTCCTGAAGGTCCATACATTATTAAGTATTGATATTTTTATCACTATTACAGTAGCACCGAATAGAGCTGCAGTAAACTCTCGGCTAGTATTTGTTCAAACACACAGTAAGGATCAGTCCCTGTCCCAAAGAGCTGTTAGGTATAGGCAGTAGTAAAGTTTGATTTTAAATCTGTTTATTTTGTGCAGAATAAGGAGTAGATGGATTCCTATAATGATTTTCTGGTGCTTTCCCCACACTGAAGTTTTAGGGGATAAACACAAAATATAAAGTCCTTAAATTACACTTGCAAAATTCTACTCACCTACTCAGCTGTGATAAAATAATATTTATTGTTTGGTAGGCATATCATTCATTTTTCCTTTGTCATCACTATCATCTAATGTGAGTGAGCCTGGGTCTGGATAGATATTTCTCCATGATATTTTTGCAGATCTGTTTTAAACAATTTGGTTTCTAACAAAGACTGTCAGCCGATTGTTCAGGATTTAACGTCACTTTACAAATAGACTGTCACGGGGTAAATTTTAAGTATGTTTTGTAGTGAGCTAAGAAGCGTAATTCCACATGCACTGTTCTGCAAATATACCCTGAAGTCTACAATTCTCAGTGAGAAACTACACTGAAAGGAAACTCTAGCTGAGGAATAGGTAATCTAATATTGCAAAGGTTCCCATAGGAACACACTTCTTTTATTTATACATGTTTAGAACAGCTGCCTCATTTGGAGTCTGGCTCTTAGAAAGTGCAGACAGATGCCCCTAGAGTAGAGCTGCAGTAAACTCGTCTCCCTGCTGGCAAACAAACTCTTCAAAGCTCTTGAGCCTTACTGCCTGTCATTTGTGTCTTGTATCTCACTGTACATTGGGGGCCTGCGTGCAGCAATTTTAGACTCATGACAAACAGCCAGGCAGAAAAGCTGGCCAAAAAATCTTGGTGTAAAAGGAAAAGCTAAGCAGAAGAATATGATCTGAGCCACTCTTCCCCTGCCTCTCCTCTTTGTACTGCTGCAGAGCAGAGGGATTAGGATACAAACCCTTGACAGGTAGTATGTTTTCAAGTGTGTGACTGGCCTCCGTGTGTCCACTGTGCTTCATCTCAGAAACAGAACTGGGAATGAAACAGGGATCATTTGATGTTTACTGTCATTATTACTGAGCCATTGTCAGATGGTTGGAACTCTCATAAATTCCAGCTGAGTTCTTCTCACAAGCACCCTTTTAAATAGCACGTACACCCATAGGCTCTTACATTACTACATACTGCCTTCAATTCACCCAGTTCTTAAGGGCTGAGATCCTGGTCTCATTCAAGTCAATGGCAAAGATCTGAAACGCTGTGGTATTTTTATTTGGAAGTACGCATAAACTGCGTGCATGTGTGCAAAAGTTAGCATTTACACCCATGAAATCCACTAGCCAAATGTGTTTTTCAGTGCAAATTCTAAGAGGTACGGGTAGGCCGATGTTAGAATTTTTGATCTGTCTGCGGTCAGATGGGCAAGTATGTCCACTGCAATTTTGTCACTGCATCGGTGGAGGCCCAGCTGAAAATCTCACCCTATACCAGGGGTAGGCAACCTATGGCATGGGTGCCGAAGGTGGCACATGGGCTGATTTTCACTGGCACTCACACTGCCCAGGTCCTGGCCACTGGTCTGGAGGATTTTGCATTTTAGTTTAATTTTAAACGAAGCTTCTTAAACATTTTAAAAACCTTAATTACTTACATACAACAACAGTTTATTTATATATTAAAGATTTATAGAAAGAGACCCACTAAAAATGTTAAAATGTATTCCTGGCACGCGAAACCTTAAATCAGAGTGAATAAATGAAGACTCGGCACACCACTTCTGAAAGGTTGCCATCCCCTGCCCTATACCAAGCAAGCCAATTAGTTGCTGCAGTAATTAACATTCTCGCACAGCTGGACATTTTAGTCCCTGATGCCAATGGTAGTTCTGTACAGGAACCAATTGCATGAGAGGGATATGTGTTACCATCTGGAGAACTAGCACACTTTATTCATGTCGTCTGCCTGTTGCCTACATGAGTATGAGCTCAGGGCATGTCTACACATACAGTGCTGCAGCTGCGTCGCTGCTGCATGTCTGGTGAAGACACTCTATGCCAGCGGTGTCCGATAGAAATTCAATGCTAGTCACACTGCTAGCCACACTTGTGGTTTTGAATTTTCCTTATTAGCCACATTGTAAAAAAGCCACATACATTAGGCACAATTCAATAGCCTATTAGACACATGTGGCTAGTAGCGAATGTATTGGACACTGCTGCTCTATGCTGATGAGAGAGAGAGAGAGAGAGAGAGAGAGAGAGATCAATCTCTTCTGTTGGCATAATAAAACCACATCCACAAGGGGCAGTAGCTATGTTGGCAGGAGAAGCTCTCCTGCCAATATAGCACTGTCCACACCAGCACTTATGTTGGTATATCTTGTGTCACTTCGGGGGGTAAGTTATTCACATTCCTGAGTGACATAAGTTACGCCGACATAAGCTGTAGTGTAGACTTAGCCTCAGATCCAGAGACACTGTTTACACTGTACTAGAATGAAAATAACTAAAAGTGTTCCAACGCACAGCAATATTGAAATTGCAAAATTTCACCCAATGTGAAATTGCTCTGTGAACATTTTAAAAAGGACCCTATAAAGGTTCTACTGTATTTGTACATATATGCATATTATATAAGCCAGCCATGGTGACAATCTAGCAAATTATCATCCTCTTTTATATTTTCAAACAATACTGTTCAGTGTGGGTAAGCTTGGCAAACAGAGAATTTACTGAAATGCTTTTGAACTGTTCCCGGCATGAAAGTGAGTCTACCTCTATCAGACCATATCTGATACTTGGCTGGGAGAATAAACAAGGGCTGTTGGTTTTAAACGCTCCATAAAAACTGCATTTCACTTCTCTACTTTAAAAAGAAGCTTTTTCATTTGGTCTGCCTTCAGTGAATATGCTTACGTAAACCTTGAGAAGCCTTTGAATTGAAAATGTCATTAGCCATGGCTCTAGGACTCTGACACTTTTCAAAGTGCAGGCAGAAGCTGCATTACTAAACAGAACTTTATTTAAACTTAATTAGTCATTGGGGATATTATTTACTTCACAGCATACAGAAAAACAAAGGTCTGTCACCACCAGACATATCTGAACTTAGCAAATGTATTCATGGCTCCTGGCTTCTATTAAGGATCTTCTAAAAATATGCTTTCAGGTTTTCCTTTTTGAAACTTTGACAGGATAATAGAATGAGACTTGCTGAATTCCACTAAACTGTAAAGTAACGTGTCATCATCTTCACTTACTCTTCAAATGTTTTTCTCCGGCAAAGCTCATCAGTCCAGCTTTTCAACCTCTAAAACACAAAGCCATGAAACAAAAAGGGGGACTCAATCACTTGTCCAAGTGACAGAACATGACATGCTTAACATTAGCTACCAATGGCAGAACACAGGCTGCTTGTTTTAGGTTTGCTTAGAGTTTGTCTGTATTTCCAGCCTCAATGCAAATATTATTCTAGGGCTTGAGGTGAGGGTTGTGAGGCTCAGGCCTGGTACTGGGGCTCTTGCTTTCCCAGCTGCTATGAGACATGCATTAAAAAGACAAAGTACTTTGCTCCGCGGACTGACAGATGTCGTTTTTAGCGTGCCAACGCTTGCTGACGCATGGAGTGGCACTGTCATGGCTCTGGAGGAAGCTAAGCACCAGCATGCAGTACAGGCAGGAAGCAGAAAGAGAACAGGGACAGAGAGAGATTCCTGTGAAGAAGCGAGAAAAGCTCACTCTGTCTAAGCCGAATATCCTCAGTATTCTTCTTCTTCCTTTTGTCTGCCTTACTCTCCTCACAGGCACCTCCTGTCCCTTCTCTGTGTCCCAGCCTCCCTTCTCACCGGAACATTTGTCTCTTTCACCCATTCCCCACATTGTCTCTTTTCATGGCCCCCATATTCCTGGGATAAGTTCTCTGCTCTGCACATAAAGTTCTCTTCATCTCCTCCTCAAAACAACTACTTTTCTGTGAAGCATCTGATAATGGCCATGTCCCCTCCCCTCATTTCTGCTCTGCTCTATCTTGCTTGCATGCCTGCCTTTAGATTAGAAGATCTTTGGGGCTGACCTACCACAGAATAAAGTCATGCACATTTGTGGTCGTTGATACATTATTGATATTAATTCATAATTTATAACAAGCCCTCCTGCTTGTGGGCAAGCACACTAGGGACAAAGACTAATGCAAAACATAAAATCATATAAAGATAAATATGTATCTGAAAGGAACATAGCAACCCCCCCTCCCCCGTGTGTCTGCATGCTATCAAGGTGCAGCTCCAACAAATCTTGGGGGAAACTTGGCTTGAATCACTTAGTGCAGCATCTCACAGAATTAATGCTAAAGCACTAGCCTAGAGAAACAGCCGAGAGCCTCAGGTCTGGCCAACAGGGTCTTTTATACAGAACCAGTTGGCAGTGGGGGGAAGCAAAGCTCGCTTTAAGGTCTAGGACCTGATCTCTGCCAAGCCAGACTCCAGGCAAAAGTCAGCATAGCATTAGCAGCAGAAATCCTCAAGCTGACTGAAGGACTGCTTTCTACTTCCAGCCCAAAGCAGCCAAAGGGGACTGAGAAGCTTCTGAATTTTAAATATCGACCCCCCCCCACCAGAACTGCTGATAATTCAACTGTTGAGAGGAGGACTACAGTACAAGTACATGCTTGCATGAAAAGCTACAACCATGTACCATGGCCCTGATTTCACAGGAGGCAGAAAAGCGAAATCTCTAAAGCTGATCATCCCTGGAACATCTTTCTTAGCCCCAGCCACACAGATACTTCATTGAAAGGCTGAATCGACAGTTTGTTGTCAATTGGATAAAAGATTATAATAAACTACTAGACTAACAGAAACTTTAATACATCACTTAATGCGGCCTTTCTAGATGTCATGTTTGGAGCGGAGGGAAACAGCAGCTTAAGGAAAGCAGAAGCAGAGATAAAGCTTGGAAAAACGACCTTTCCCGTGATAAAAATGTAAGGCCTTTTCCTTAGGGATTGTGTGGGGAAGAATTTCAACCTGGATTTTCTCTCCTGGTTAGTAAAGAACAGAGCTCTGATCCTTACTCCAAGTGGACAGCTACCCAGGAAAAAGTTCAATAGGGCCAGGGATGGAAAGAAGTGGGGTGGGAAATATAGTGCTGGTGTTTTAGTCTATGCTGGATCATTGCTTGCTCTAGAGGGAAAGAGCTATTTAACACGACAGAGAAGAGTCTTCTTGCTGGAGGAAATCGATCACTCAAAATGCTTCAGTCTTGCCTAGCTGCTTCCTGGATGTATCGCGTTTCTTTTTCAAACCTGTGCTGAGGCACCACAAGTAGGAATCTCCCGTGTCTTTGTGTGTATCACACGTACACTGCCCAGATTCAAAATAGAAGCTCTGTGGTTTGCTAGTGGCACCATTGCCTTCTTAGGATTCAATCATTGGAAGATGTCCACAGCAGACTCCTGTAACTACAAGCCCTTTCACTAGCTTGGCTTGGGAGGTATTTCTATAGAGTTCACATGGTATTATTCTGAGGCTATGCAGGGTGATCTGTGTCTGACTGCATGCATATCTGTGCAGAATGGAAGCTATCTGGAGCAAGGACTGCATCTTTCCTACGTATGCATGTATAGCACCAAGTGCAATGGGGTAAAGATTCTGGCTGGGGTCTCTGGTGCTTCTGTACTATTGATAATACACAGAAATAAATAGTCGCATGCAGGTGATAGCAAATATGTCTATAGACAGGCCAAGCCAACACAACACACGGTGTGCCAAATTCTGCATAGGAGGAAGCTACAATTGCATACATCACACAAATATGTAGGTCCTGCCCACACTACAGATTGAACTATGTTGGTAGCAACCTTATTCAAAAGCAGTTATTGAGCAAGGTTCTGTGGGAATGTTGCCAGGGAACTGTTCATAACAAGTTCTTGTAGCATGTTTCTGGCATGACTCCCCTGTCCAGAATGGATAAGGAATTCAACCATGGGAGGTCAGAATATGCTCTACATAGTAATATTTGGCCACCTGAGCTGGCCAATAGCATGATTTCAAATGCATCTAAACCATAGTTTTTAACCAAATGCCTAAGAATGTGTTAATTTCACACTTCAAAGAAAATGAGGCACCAAATCATTCTGATTCATGCTAACTCCGCTGGGTCTCGGTGTCTACTTAGAATAAGAGGAATGTTATTCTGAAAATTTGCCCTTATATGAGAAGTGCTAAAGGTGCAAAGAAGTAGAAAATCAACTATTAAAGCTTCTAATGTGTGATGGGTTGATACATTAAGCAGCCTGATTAGACAGGCAATCAGAATGCCTTGCTACTGCACCCAATTCATTACGAGGGCACTGTGACCCACCTCTTATTACTTCACACATGGTAACCGCTGCCATGCAGGAGAGAGACTCGCTAAACACAAACACTAAAATTACAAGGCAAGAAGCAAGCAAATAACTCCAGTGTCATGCCTGTTTAACTCCATGAACAGGACAGGGAGATTTCATTAGATGAACTGTCTCAGCTGTGTTACCAAGCTGCACACTGCACAGTATTTCAGAGACTCTGAAGTGGTCAGAACTGAGAAAGTAGAAGAGGTGGAGAGTGGAATGCAGCCAGAAATACAGAGCCCTTCTCTGTTCCAAATATATACATTTTCCAAAATTAAAACCTTCAGTAACTATTGTCATTAGAAAGTCGAGTCATTAATCATCTCAGTATGTTGTATAATTGAAAAACTGCAAAAATCATTCCCATGTTATTGTACATTTTGCCTCTAGGTGAATCTTTCTAAGTTCTATTCATAGAGTAGCATTTAGTTAATTTTGTTGCAGTGAATTTGAGGCAGGGGGCTTTCAATAACCCTTTGGGTTATAGAGGAACCCATTCAGTGAATTAATGAGCGTGACTGGCATATTGAGAATACTACATTATAGGAGCAGGCAGGCTGTAGCGATAGCTTCTTCGCTCTCTCTCTCGGGTGTCTGCACTATAACCTAAATATGTCACTCCCTCATTCTTTTCATGCAAAACGATTAAATTCCACAGCAATACCTGGTCCTTTATGGAAGAAGGATTAAGCCAGGGTCTCCCTTTCTCCTGACCCCAATCCCCACCTTCACTTCCCTCTCACATTTAAAGCAGATCTTTTATTTCACCAGACGAGGATTTCTATTTTTAATATGGAAAACCTTTGCATCTAAGTGCAGGTGTGCATCCCCGCCCGCCATCTGAGACCACTACTTTAACCCTTTCCAGCTCAGGCCTTTCACTCCCCATAAGAACCAGGAGGGCAAGGTGCCCAGGTGGTATCTCTGCTGTTACAGTTTTTGACTACTTGGTGGTGCTAAAGAGTAAAGCATAAATCTGTGTCTTCAAGCAGAAATGAAGAGTGCCATTTCATTTCAGCAGTGCTCTCAGTCCCCATGAGACTAAGAAGGGAGATTGTTAAATTTGCCCTCAAACTCAGGTCTCCCAAGTGGTAGCACAGACTATTTCAGATATGAACATTAATGTTACAATAACACAGAGAACATAGGTCTCAGACAGCCACAGAAAATTCTGTAATGGCTTCTCTTCTGTAAAGAAATGTAACACATATGTTAACATCAGTCCTTATAACATTGAGTATTCCTCTGTTTTAATTGTAGCATATATTAGGGGTGAAGTCCTGGCTCTTCTGAAGTCATTGGGAGTTTTATTATTACTGCCATGGGGTCAGGATTTCATCCTCTGTCTCTTGAACACTAATGACTAAATGCTCACTCTAGACAGAACCTTTCCTGGGCAACTCAGGAGCAGTCCCAGGAAGCCCTGTGACTTGGATACACATCTGGAGACACAATTCCTACCCTGCTTCCTCCCTCCTGTGGGAGGAAGGAGACAGAATCAGGAGAGAGTAATTTGCTCCTGGCGTATAGGGGGAGCGAATTACAACACCCTTCATGCTGGCTGCCCACTGGGCAGAGCCAAGACTCCACCTACTCCAGGGATGTGTCCAGACGCAGAATGCCCTAGGACAGGTGGCCCATACAGGTTCCCTTGCAGTGTAGTTCAAGTCACAGTCTAGCCCTGCTGATACCATTTAATATCAGTGCACCATCATTAGCTCAATAGCTGTAACTTTTGCCCACAGGCCTCACTTCAGTCCTTTCATTTCACTCAGATCACAATTTAAATTAAAACTAACAAAACAAAGCAAACAAAAAGAGAGCCTGGCACTAAGAAGCATAGTGCAAACTGACAGCAGTTCACTTTGCTTTTGTACTGCAGCCTTCTCCCACTACCTTAAACCTTTGTCTACTTGGCATGGAAGCTGTTCAGGGCAGGGAGATGGACATTTTTTATGTCTGTGAAATCCAAATATATTAAATACATACATACATACTGTGACAAAGCTCCAAGTTTGTACTTGTGGGTCCTGCGCTTCCTGGCAGATTTAGGGGCCTCAGAAACTCATCTAAGCCCCAGAGTGACCTCCCTTTCTCAGTATAATTGGCAAGAGTCACCACCTAGTGAGTTACCTTCATCACAGGCCAGTATGGAAGGTGGAAAAAGGGGGGGAGCCCGGGCCCGCCCTCTACTCCGGACTCCAGCCCAGGGACCCTAATAGTATCAGCTAAGATGGCTGACCTTTTAGGCACAAAACACAATACAATTCCCTGGGCTACTTCCCCACAGCAGTCCCTGCTTCTTCAAACTCCACTTCACCCTTACCTCAGGGCCTCCTTCCTTCTGTATGATATGTTGTCCACCACTCAGTCTCACCAACAGCACAACCTCCTTCCACAGCTCCTGACACCCACAGCCCACCTGACTAACTGGGAGGTTTTTATCTGGATTCAGCCAGTCCCTGATTGGCTTCAGGTGTCCCAATCAGGCTAGCTGTTTCTACTCCTTTCTAGAAGGTTCTTAATTGGCCCCAGGTGTCTTGATTGGTCTGGAGTAGCCTTTGTTTGGCTATCCAGGGAACAGGGACCTGCACATCCTGAGACTAATATACCTGCCTTCCAGCACTCTCCTATATCCTTCTGGTCTGACTCCGTCACAATACATACTACTACTAATCTACTGGACATGATGGCATTTTATTGCTGTTGCAAAATGCCACTCTGAGGAGATGGTGTTCACACATTACTCCTGATAATGGCTACACCCTTCATACTAATGCAAACTTAACGTTAAGTAAGGGCAGAGGAAGTTTTCCTGGTAACACAAATAATAATATAACTTTCTCCCCAAGCCTGGCTGTTTGTAGTGTTCCCCGAAGGAGTGACTGTCTCTGCCTCTAGTTCCCTTGGCCAGAAGGCCATGCCCTTATACCCTATCTCTCTTATACCTCGGCAGAGATAACAAGCTATGTTTGTCATAGGTAGGGTGACCAGGTTGCAACTGTGAAAAAATGGGATGGGGTTGGGGGGTAATAGGTGCCTATATAAGAAAAAATCCCCCCAAATGGGACTGTCCCTTTAAAAATGGGACATCTGGTCACCCTAATCATAGGGAGTCAGTGAAATATATATGTCAGCTCTATGTAGGGTTATGCTAACTGGGTGAGTCACCAGAAGAGCCCTGACTTTTACTAGCTGGTTTTTATGAATGTGTCTCACATGAACACAGTTCCCTCTAGTGGCTAGATAATGTATAGAAGTTTATGAATCTGCTGTTGACCTGGTCCTTTAGCTCAAGCAAGCTCAAACTTGCCACTGTTCCCCTAATAAGCAATTGCATCATATAACGGATGATAAAGCCTATTTTCAAAGACTGAACAATGCTCTCACACTAAGAAAAAAGGTTGATGGACTATATATACCAGCACCAACTGGTGACTCCCACATATTGAAATACTTGTCAGCTATCTAACCTGGCTTTTCCATCTTGACGCCAGAAGCCCCCATGATTGTAGTTCACATACACTCTATTAATTATTTACTATTGCTTTTGCTAAGATGAGCACTTTGATTGCTTAACTCTTCTTCGCTCAGAATTTCAAATGCAAACAAACCATCATGTAAAAACCGACTCCTGTGGGTGGACTGGCAGGTAGTGGAAATATGTGTCTAACTACTGAGCACTTGTAACGACACCCCAGGATAGGCAGTCATCATTCTTTGTTGTCCTACGGTAGAGCAGTGTCGCCCTGTCTGCAGTCCAAGCTGTGCGGGCAGTTGTTTAAATACCCCCATCACTGTTATTTTTTTAAACCATGAGTAAAATCTATATTAATATTAGATTTTGTGAAACCTTTAGAATAAAGCATCCACTTGTGGCCTACCCAACTAGATGGAGTCCACAACATTTGAAATACCTTGGGCTCATCATACTGTTGTAGGACTATCTGAGAGACTAGGATTCTGAAACACTTTTCAAACCTTTATACAGAAGCAACGTCAGCTTCATATCATATGATTATTTACTTATGGGATTGCCCACTACGTACCAGGTGCGAATCAAACCCCCAAGAAGGATGGTCCCTGTTCTGGAAATCTCACAGTCTATGGAAGATGATGGATATCTCCTTGGATGAACTTTCTTGATGCTGCCCAGCACACTGTCCCATAGTAAGAGCTAGTCCAAGCTCAAGGGGTTGTCACTTACCTTTGTGACCAAACAGCATAAGCTCTTGCATTCAAGGCGTATTCCAACTCAAAACGGCTACGTAAAGCTGCAACATGGCTACGGCCAGGACCTCCTCGTGCAATGAGACAGTCAGAAGAAGAGGAAGGAGACAAAGAGCCACTGCTGTTGCTGGAGGCTGGAGACATCAACTGGATTAAAAAAGGACATGGTCAATATTTGCTCCTGAGCCTGGACAGTGCTAAAGAGGCTTCTACGCACTGAGCATGTGCAATAGAACACAAGAATTTTGCTACAGTCCTGGATTATTTTTTATTCTCCTCTTTCTCATTAATATTTTGTCCTTTCTTTTTTCTGCTGCATTGGCTGAAAAAAAGCAATGCCTGCTGACTTTGATCGGCAGCAGATGAGAGCTGCATGCAGCTTACTGAGGGAAGTGGTAAATTCATCATCTCTTGGAGTCTTTAAATTGAGATTGGATGTGTTTCTAAAAAGAAATGCTTCAGTTCAGTCATGAGTTATTGGGCTTGATAGTGTTCACTTATGTAGCAGGAAAGAGTAATTCCTTCCACTTCAGGAATTACTGGGTGAAATTCTATGGCCTGTGTTCTATAGGAAGTTATGCTAGATGAGCATAGCAGTCTCTTCTGGTCTTATAATTTACAAATCTCTAAGTACAAACCCAGAATTTCAGGGCAGACTTGTAGTGTTAGGAAGCATTTAAAAGTTTAAAAAGGAACAAAATTAATTTTCTGAGTGAGGGGAGAGGAAACAAAAGGGACAAAAAATCTTATCATCCCAGATTTCATCCTTTGTTGCACTTAACTCTTTACAGATTTTGCTCCTTAGAAGTCTCCCTAACAGGGCTTTGCCACGGAGACAATGGAGCTTAAGACTAACTCCTTAGATAAATAAAGCTTCTTTTTTTGGTTCATAGCCCAGATTTCATCCTACATGCACTGCTGCCTATGTATCACAGAAGCTAGTTCTCCCACGAGACAGCATGGCTATTTGTGATATAGTACTTCACTTGTTTTAAAAACTTAAAAGCTTCCACCTACACATAAAGCAAACTGCTACAGTCAGAGCATGAAGAAATGTAATAGATTATGGGAATCTGCTCTGACCCTTTAGCTCAGGAGCAGTGATACGTTTTAAAGAAAAGGGGGAATTTTTATAATTCTTGTGTGTGTGCATGTGCACACACACACACACACACACACACACACACACACACACACACACACACACACACACACACAGCAAAAGTAAATTCAGCAACTGGAGTCCCTAATCAAACTCACTTCCTGTTTGATTCATTAGGCTGAATGCTGATAGACCCAACTGTTTATTAGCCATAGAAAGAAGCAGAAATGTAGCTTTGTATTTCTCTTTTTAGAGAAATTTTGCACTTTTTTCATCCCCCTCCCTCAAGTCTATGTCAGACTCATCTTTCTAGCCAAGCAGACCTAGGATTGCTAGATGGGGAGAAGTGGGTCTGCCTAAGACTACTGCAAGGTACATCCCTGCAGTGCTGAACAGTCTCTCTCTGCAGCTTTACCATCTCTGGAAATGCAGGGTGCCAAGAGCAAGTGAGAGACCTGATCTCACATAATACTCACGGCTGTGTGTTCTGTTAGGTTGGCCTTTGGCCTTCTTCTTCTTAGGACGCTCATGGGGCTATTGTTTACCGTATCACCTTAAAATTTAATGAGGGAGGTTACAACTAGGTGAATCGGGTCAACAAATTCTATGGTCTTTTTCACACTCATGTTGCTCTCCAACTTGCATTCACATTTGCTCATTTGGTGCATTCATATTACTTAACTGCAGGAGCTTATATCTTTACCTCAATATTGCATAGGCATTCTTCTAATTTTGTTACTACTTCAGAAAATTCTGGTCTTCCCTGTGAATGAGAGAGAGAGAGAAAGAGAGAGAGAGAGAAAACATGCACATTTTGTATTGCAAACAGAAGAGGGACTGGTAGCTGCAGTTTTGATTTTTAAAATCTGGATATCTTGCATTTGTAAGACACCCTGACCGGGAAAGATGATACCATTTATTGATAAGTCTGCTCGCATACACCTTGTTCTAACTTCCCTTCTAGACACTATACAGATAAAAAAAGGGGGTGATTGTGGAGCCTCTCCACTTCTCTCTCTGCATTCCTTGGTCTCACTGTGAGTATACTTGCACGTCCTAGACCAGGGGTTGGCAACCTTTCCGAAGTGGTGTGCCAAGTCTTCATTTATTCACTCTAATTTACAGTTTTGCGTGCAAGTAGTACATTTTAACATTTAGAAGGTCACTTTCTATAAGTCTATAAAATAGAACTAAACTATTGTTGTATGTGAAGTAAATAAAATTTTTAATTTTAAATGAAGCTTCTTAAATATTTTAAATTAAAACACAGAACCCTACAAACTGGTGGCCAGGACCCAAGCAGTGTGAGTGACACAGAAAATCAGCTCGTGTGCCGCCTTTGGCACACATGCCATAGGTTGCCCACCCCTGTCCTAGACGAACTGCATGTTCAGCTCTTATAGCATGATCATTTTCTAGAAGCCACAAATGCAGCACTTCTGGTTTTTATAGGATCTGCCAGTGTGTAACTTACCAGATGTGCACTTAAGGAGACTTTAACGCCAAGACAGGGATCAATACTTGGGCTGGTGGTAACTCTTCCTCTCCCACCTTCCACTTTAAGAGTCTTAGAGTCAGTCCCTCCAGCTCTTACTCACATGGGTAGTCAGACTAACAGCAGCCAGACAACACACATGAGCAGGACTTCAGAATTTGGCTCTAGGGTTGTAGCCATACTAGGCTAACAGGTTCTTATTGCTAATCTAAGTGCTTTATGACACACTGTGCAATGTGTCCCCAGCAAAGGGCCAACTTGCGTGATGCTCAGAGCTTCTGTTATGTGCTCCAAGCTGAGAAGTAGGGGGGACACTTTTGAAAGCTGCTGTGTCTCATATTTTTGAGTGCCTTGGATTAATACAACTATTCTCAGTAGTAAAAACATATGAACTTTGCTGAATAGCTTTTGCCTACTATGTTAACACTGAATGGATTAAATTTTCCCAATGCACAGAGTCTTTTGCAAAACCAAATATGGGTTCTTGAAGTCTGTCTCTTCTTCAGTTGTTTTACGGCTTTGGTTAGGAGCATGCACAGGATCTTCTCCGGACATTACAGAAGGCCTGGATATGAAGTTATTTCATGGGTTTGCTTGATATCTGAGTCTATTCATTATATTAAATGGGATATAATTATGGAGATATCTGTCTATATCTCTTCTTATACTGGGCCTGACAACATAATCTGTGTGGCCACAGTTCTGCAAAGCATGTAAGCGCATGCTTATTTTACAGAGTGATTAAGTCCCATTGACGTTAACAATCCAAAGCCTACTGCAGTCGATGGAAGGACTCGCATTGACTTCAATGAACATGGATTAGACCCATAATTATTAACGTTAAGATGTGTTTATGTACTTTGCTGAATCAGGATCTGAGTCCTGTCAAAGCAAGTAGTTTTATTTTGATTAAAACACAAGAACTAGCTAAATAGAAAAGGAACTGATTATGAGTCACTGTCTTTGATTTTCTGGGCACAAATATGCCTTTGGAAACAATTGCAATGATAGTTTGCAGCACGTAGATGTCTAAGTACCTGATACATGAGTACAGTCCGGTGGTTAGGTGAGATGAGCCATGAGTTGCCTTAAATTAATTGAAAATGCTAAATTGTGGCCTCTAAATTTGAGACCCTTTAAGAACTGGACCAAAATATCACATAAACATGCACTGTTGTGTCACTTGTACTGTATCTTTTAACAAACCAAGGGTAATGGAAAATTTCAGTCATAAGTGCTAGACATCTGTCTGGGCCATAAAATTCACCACTCTCTCATGAGAAATTAAAATCTCCTTAAAAAATGCAGAGGCCACTAATTTACTTAATTACCCACTTGCAATTAAACCCTGAATAATAAATGTCAATACCATGAAATATATGCTCTTTTTCTTTTAGGTACATTGTTCATTCTACTTGCTATGGTGATTCAGTTAATAACATCATGTCCTTCCTCATGCCTGGTATGCTCAGAAAATGTTACTCTGTGTCAAGGATTAACATATATACCAGGTAACTAAGTAAGACACTTCAAGAGAACTGATATTTATTATACACAGTGAGCTCATTGCAATACTCTAATTGTATTGACTGTTTCTGGACTCTGCTTCTGAAAGCAAATCTCTGCATATGCTGTCTAAAGAGTGATAACATTGTTTTATTTCTCTTTGCCTAGCAGCCTTACCAAAACTATTCTAAGGCCTTCAGAGGTAATTGAAAACCTTTGTTACCGAGAAAGGAGTCATTTCATGCCACAAGACACTTAAAAAAAAGATTGTTTTAATAAGTTATTGTACACATATTGTGCAAAGTTCAAGCCTTACACTGGCTGAACAAACTATGGATTGCCTCATAACCCTGCCAGGCAATTCTACGACATTAGTAAGATTAAGTGATATACCAGTGATACAGATTAGAATCAAAGTGCATTATGACATTATAACTCTGAAACAATGGTTTCTTTTTATTGGGGCTAAATGATCTGTGGAAATGCTACCAAGATATGTTGATTGTATTCATTACATATTGCTTGCTTAAGTCAATAATTTAATAAGACACCTTATTAACAAATTTAAACCGAATGTGACTTTCATACTGATGCTAAATAACATACTTTCTTTATTGCTAAAAGCAGCAAATCTCTAACACTAGCTCAGAAAACAGAAAGGCATTATCAGCTTAAGAAACCAGAAGTACTAATGGCCATAAAATTAAATAACATTTGGCACTTAAACCATCTTTCATCCACATTTCTAAAAGTGCTTCACTAAGGTGGGTAAATGTTATTCAATCCAGTTTACATAGGGAGGTGCTAGTCAAAGAGAGGTTAAGGTCCCAATGTAAAGCATAGTGAAGTCAACAGGCTGCCAGTGACATGTCCAAAGTCATATAGGCCTTCATTCAGAAAAGTATTATTCATGCTTAAGTCCCATTGAATCAGGTAAGCATGTTCTTAAGTGGTGTCCTGAATAGGGATAGACTTAAGCACATGCTAAAGTACTTCCCTGAACTGGAGCCAAAGTGAGCCACCAGCAGAGCCAGAAATGGATTCCAGAACCAAAACCATCCAGGACTCAAAGACTGCTGTAGGATTTGGGGTCAGAATACCTCGGTTCGAACATTTCCTAACAGAACGCTAAGCCTGCTATAAGACTAGTGTGGATACAATAATTCCAAACTCCAAATCATTAGAAATTAAGGTCCCACTTTGTTATGAATTCCCCGACTCCCAGAATGTCCTCACGACACTTGAAAATGTTTTAGCCACACAGCTGCAGCGCTTCAGTGTATAACTACTTATATCGAAAGGAGGGGTTTTCTCATTGGCATAGGCAATCTGTCTCCCCAAGATGCAGCAGCTAGATTGATGGAAGAATTCTTCTGTCATCTTAGCACTGTCTACATTGTGGGTTAGGGTGGCTTAACTAAATCGCTCAGCGGTGTGGATATTTCACTCCCCTGCCTGATGTAGTTAAGCCAACTTAATTTTCTTGTGTAGACCAGGTCAGAGAAGACTAATGTTTTAATTTTGCTATTCTATGTTACTGAACATATTACACAGATTGTATTTTGAATTCCCGGAATGTAACATTTGCAGGATCTGATTGTCTAAAGGTGACATCACCTGCTGCTGTGTGCAATTGCCATAATGTATGTGCAAAGATGGTATTTTGTGCACAAAGAGCTGCTTAGTTGTTGAGTCACAGGCCTGGTCTACACTAGAAAATTAAGTTGGTTTAACTATATCACTTGAGAGTGCAAAAAGTCCACCCCCTTTGTGACATAGTTAAGTTGACCTAATTCCCAGTGTAGACAGGTCTAGGTCAACAGAAAAATCCTCCATTGCTCTAGCTGTGCCAATGGGAGACCCCTTCTGTCGGCGTAGCTTTGTGTACACTGAAGCACTGCAGTGGCACAGTTGCAGTAATGCAGCTGTGCTGCTGTAGCATTTCAAGACTAGACAAGTCCCCATAATCAAATAAATGGACTGTCAGTCTCTACATTATCCAGTGTGAGAAAAAACAAACAGAAGCGACATTAGTCTGGCCACTTCATATTATGTATTGCCCGGGGAGATTGACAAAGTCCCCAAAAAACTATGAGCAAATGATTTGTTTTTACTAAGCAACAAATCTTTAGGGCAAAACAATCTTTGACAGCATGTGCATAATGGTAAATGCCAGTTTAGGTGCACAGCCCTCCTGTTATTTACACTCAAGCTGGAGTTTGTGTGTGCAGACAGGTAAATCTTCATTCAGCCCGCCTGCCCACCCCAACTTGTGGATGTATTAGGCGTAATCATTGGGCTGTGTGCATACCTGAGTCAGAAGAATGTGAGCGCATGCACGTCTGAAGATGTAGCCATTCATATATTGTAGACAACCAAAAAAGAGTACTTTAAAAAGATTCACTCTTATGTTTGTACAGCACCTCATACAGTGGGGCCCTGCTCCACGGCTGGGTGCCTAGACACTATCTCGTAATTAGTGACTCAGTCAGGTCAATGGATGTTTTCTGTTAAAGCAACATTTTTTCCTTAATGCACAAGCATAAGTAAAATGATCCTTTTTTTCTAGACCATTTTGTGTTATCAGAAGCAAATTTTTCATTTACTTTATTAGCTTGAATGTTATTGTACAGACTGTTGATAGTCATTTTAAAAACTGTCATAGAGAGTCCAATAACTTAGACATGTTAGAAAGATGCTGCTTTAACTTATTGTTCTATCACTTTTATCCTGCGAACACTGCTGGACTCCCGAAGACAACATTTCAAGTCACCCTCAAGACAATCCAATCCATTTGGATTGACCCTAGGTTGAAGTTAAGAGGATGTTTTCCTTTGATCACACAGGAGTTTATTTAATGCAACAGATATCCAATAGGGGTCTGTGCTCACCACGCATATGGGACTGCCATGTGAAAATCCTCAGGGCATCCATAACAGAAAATACCCCCTTCATGTTTATTAGTTTTAATCTCATGGGAAAAAAACAACAACATATTGTAAAGGGGAAAAACCCAGTTGAGCTCCTAGGACAGATAAACATTAACGCCTGTGACTTGGTTAGGCAGCTCAAATGCCTGTTCAGAAGGGGCACTCTTTACTAACAACAGGGGTGCTGCAGGACAGGAATGAGGCCTGCTGACAGAGCTGTGTGTGGGAAGCAAGCACAGCGCTTTGCCTGCACTATGTTTGGCACAAAATGTTAGTTTCGCACTTCCATGAGCAATGAAAAATTCATCCCAAAATAACAACAGCGAGAGTAGTAAGCAATGCATTAACTTTGACTTCTAGTGGAACAGATGGTTTTCTGTTTCTTGAACAAATATGTCATGTCAGCGCACAGCTACAAAAACCAAAATAAAAAATCAAATATTCTGATGCATGGGAAATTACACACAGTTTATGATGAATAACCTAGCACTTGGATGAGCTTGGATGAGCTCTGTAATCTAGACAAGACAGAGATTATGCTGTGGGTTGGGGGAAGCAGCTGGAAGGGCTGGCAGGATTTCCATTGGTGCCCCAGCCTGAGGGAGTGTTGTTATCGCAGTTAGTAACCCACGTGTTCAACCTGGTGTGTTGTTAAATCCTGGACTGCTCCCAAGCAGGGCCAATGGCGAATAGCTTCCACCCCCCACATCTATGCCTGGCACGAGGAATGTGACTTTTCTCCCTGATGCAGGGACCTTGCTACAATTATCCCCCTTTTTCATGTTGAGATTGATTGCTGCAATGTCCTCTACATGAGGCTGAGCCTTGAGACCACTGGGAAACGGATGCTAATGCAGAATGCTGTGGCCTGCTTATTAAGTGGAGTTTCATGCTGCCAGTGTGTTACACCAATGCTCTGGGGACCAAAACATTTCTGGTTAGAATGCAAAGGGTTGATATCAACCTTTGAAACTAGTCATCTAATGTAGAGACTTAGTAAATTCCCCATGCACTGGTGCTATAGCTGAGACCAGTGAGGGTACTAGAGCCAGAGCTCCATTGCTGTAGCTGGGAGAAAGAGTTGGTAGCAGGCTGTTCTCTGTGAGGGGCTCAGCCCCTTCGTCCACCAGAGGCTGGATCAGTTAATCATCCAAGTACACTGCAAAGTCCATCTTTCCTCCAGGGTTATGGGGAGGAGAGTGGGCTGAGGGGTTTGGGTCTATTTTAATACTCTCAATACATTTGCTAGTGAATATTCATGTACCTGTCAACCTGGGATCATCAGTCTTTTATCTCACATTATTATTTATTGAAGAGGTGCCTATAACGGATTTCAGAAGTTTAAATACATTAAATCTGAAGCATTTCCTTAAAATTCCAAGTCCTAAAAATTCCAATAAGAAGTGGAAAAAAAATATTTTCCCATCTGTAACAGCTCGTGTTAGTGTTAAGATATTGATTGAGACCCAGGCCATGCCTACATCCTGTAGATAATGCCTCTATTCCTTTTTTACAGCTGCTCCTGTAACCACAAAAGCTTTAATTGTCACTGATGGAAATATCACTTCAGTAGAAAGCTTCAACTTGTCCCTCCTGTTCAACATAACTCTACTAAGGCTAAGTAGCAACAGAATTACAGACATTAAAGAAAATGCATTTAATGGCCTTCGAGATCTGAGGACTCTACTGCTAGATCAAAACCAAATACTGAGCTCTTCTATCAGTGATAATACCTTCAGTGAGCTCCAAAAGCTGCAAGTCCTGGTGCTAAGCAACAATGCTTTGAGCAGCATCTATGGGACCTGGTTCAAAAATATGAAGGGCCTTATGACACTGCAGCTAAATGGGAACCAGATCGCTAATGTTACGGACAGCAGCTTTGGAACCGCATGTCTTGATAGTCTTAGGAGTCTGGATTTATCTAACAATTTCATTAGTTACATTGAGAAAAATGCCTTCCAACACCTATCTCAGCTGAAAGAAATGGACCTTTCCCGAAACAGGCTGGTGCTCATTCCAGACCTGTTTTCTCCACTCCCTCAGCTGATTCTTCTAAGCCTAGATCAAAATCAATGGAATTGCACATGCAAACTTTGTGATTTAGCTTTCTTCTTAAGGAGCTATGTGAATTCTTCAATCAGGTTGCTCAAAAATGCCAAAGATACAAACTGCAGAGCTTCCAAAAACCCTGCAGTTCACAATGTGCTTGAGCTAACTGAGGCCAACTGTAACTCAGATCCTCAAAACTTTACTGCTATTCTAAAAAACAAAAAGATAAATTCCTATTGGCGGGATGTTACTCTGGTAGCTGTGTTTTGCTTTGTAGGTAATGTATATTCTGGCCATCTACTTTTTTGTGCACATAAACTATCTTAATATCAAAAAAATGCAGGCCAAAATTTTCAAACTTGGGGACCTAATGTTAAAGGCATACATTTATAGTTAGGCTCTTAAATAAGAGGTCTGATTTTCAGGAGTGCTGAATACATTCTGATCTTACTTGTCAACCGTGGGGTTAAGTTGCCTAACTTTAGGCACCCAGTTTTGAAAATTATCACCAGAGTGTTTATTAATTGGCCAGACTTAATTTAAAAAAACATCAGAATGGCTGCATGGGATCAGACCAATAGTCCATCTAAGTCAGCATCCTGTCTCTAACAGTGACCAGGGCCAAATGCTTCCAACAGCTGGAGATGTAAGGACATCCACAGCATGGGGTTGCGTCCCTGACCATCTTGGCTAACAGCCATTGATGGATCTATCCTCCAGGAACATATCTGATTTTTTGCACCTAGTTATACTTTTGCCCTTCACAACCCCTATGGCAATGAGTTGATTGTGCATTCTGCCAAGAAATACTTCCTTTTGTTTATTTTAAACCTGCTGCCTATTAATTTCATTGGGTGACCCTAAGCTCTTGTGTTTGTGAAGGGGCAGATAACACTTCCCTATTCACTTTCTCTATACATTTACAATTTTATAGACCTCTATCATATCCCCCCTTTACCCATCTCTTTTCTAAACTGAACTGTCCCTGTCTTTTTAATTGCTCCTTGTATGGAAGCTGTTCCATATCCATAACCATTTTTGCTGATCTTCTCTGCAACTTTTCCAATTCTAATATATCTTTCTTGAGATGGGACAACCAGAACTGAATGCAGTATTCAAGGTGTGGAGGTATCATGATTTATATGGCCGAGTTATAATAGTTTCTGTTTTATTATCTCTCTCTTTCCTACTGGTTCCTAACATTCTGTTGGCTTTTTTGACTGGGGCTACACACTGAGCAGATTTTTCCAGAGAACTATCCATGAGACTTCAAGATCTCTTTCTTGAGCGGTAACAGCTAATCTAGTTGCCATCATTTTATATGTATATTTGGGATTATTTTTCCAATGTGCATTACTTTGCATTTATCAACATTGAATTTAATTTGTATATTCAGTAGATTTTTAGGTGAAGATTTTATCACTTAGCCTAATATTCGGTATTGATTCAAAATGGGACACAGCAGGCAGCACTGGTAGCAGCCACTGTCACAAATCATCTTAGTGGGATGGGTTGGTTGTCGTCTTTTTCTCATCTCCATCAAATTCCATCAAATACATGAAGGGTGTTGCCATCCTCCCTGAGGAATGAAGGAACAATTGTGCCTGGTATGTCATACGGATTCCTGTGCAGCTGGCAACTGCTGTCCTTGTACATACACAAATACAGTTTTACTGTACAGTCTAAAGTCTAGCCTGCAGCCATACCATTGCCTGAAGCCATTCCACCTCAGGCTGTGTTCTTGTTTGATTTCACAAGCTAGGAGGGTTAGACCTAGTCAGTGCTTGGATAGGAAACTGCCAAGGAAAACAAACAAAACCAATCACAAGGGGTGTGCGGGCAATGAGACTGGTGATTTGGTAGATGGTGCTTCTCCCACTGAGAGAATCAATTCCCTGGAATATTGCTTGGGGCACAACGCAGCTGAAAATTCCACCATGACTTTTTACTGTTCTGTTGGAGATAGTGATGATGTAGTTAAACATAGTATGGTAATGCTTTCGGAGTTAAGGTTGTGGCTTGATTTTGGCCTTTCCTGATTCTGGGTGCTTGAAGATGCCACCTTAATACTTTCTGAATGTCAGTTTTCAGTACAAAATTGTGTATATGACTTATCATTTTCTTGTCTATGTGTTGTGTTTGTTGTAGAGTTGCTCATTCTAGGAGGCTGGGTTTTTCGAGCTTCATTGTTAACTTCATTTTGAAGAGTTTATATAAAGCTTCCTTCATTTCGGAGTCAGTGGGTGGCATTTCAAAATGGTAAAATGACCTTTCTAGAAAAAGGCAAGGGAATTTGAGCCCATCAGACTTGACAACACCCTTTTAATTCAGTAATTGTATCAGAGAAGGAATGGAGTCTTAGCTTCTCCCTTCTGCTAAAGAAATCTCAGACATATCCCCAGTCATTACAAATATATTTGCTTCTTGAATAATTGCTATAGAAAATGTTGCATGAGATATCTCTATGGAGAGATGGAATAATACAGATAAAATATTCACTGCTTAATTGGATATTTTTTTTCTATATTTTAAAATACCTGTAAGGCAGAAAAGCTATCGTAGCAATTATAATTAATTACATTCCTACATTTATGTTTAACTTTGAATGATTTATACCTTTATGTACATGATTGTGTCTTTGATGAACCTTGTATCTGTCACAGGAGCCGTTGGTCTCACTTGCCTAGTTTTAGCCCTCCTTAACTGGAAACTTCAACAAGGGAAAGCAAATGAACACACATCAGAAAACTGCTGTTGCGGAACTCTAGATGAATCCCAGTGTGGTCATGAGCCAAGAAATTACCTCACTGAGGGATGCTGTAACTGCCACTTAACTCAGGAAAATGAAATAAAGGTCACGTCCATTGTGGGGTCTGGCAGGGAAATGCCACTTTTACAGGAAAACAGGCATCAAGCAACAGTAAAGGCAGACGCTATGTCCATAGGGCTAGACACACCACTCAGAAGCATTCAAAGAGAGAATGAATACAAAAAGAGTGGCTCATTTTTATGCCTTAAATGCAGAGTGGTAGAATCATGTCCTCAAGAGCCTTATGAGAATATGTCTACAACAAATGAAGCAGGTGCCCTGACAAAAGTTTTCCACAGAAGAGTTACAAAACCAAGCCCCTTCGAGCAGTGGGAAGATTTACAGACAACAGTGCTGCAGGAACGTTCAAAGACTGATAAAGGTGAGTTTCCTTTTTAAAGACAGTACTGACAGGATCCAATGGCAGGCAGCAATATAAAATTTAAGGTACAAAAGTAAATGTTCTGGGCCTGATTCTCCACTGCCATGTACCTTGGGCAGCAACTGATCCTTGAGCAAAGTGAGTGATTTGGTAACATTTTACACCCACTCTGCGTGGGTATAAATGACTGTAACACGTGCAGTATAGTGAAGAATCAGGTCAAGATACAAGATGGTGAAAGTTTCCTGTGTCTGAAATTGGTGTAAGCTCATGCCTTGCTTTTATTAAAGTAGGACAAGTGTGAGATCAGTGTTAAAGAGAGGGACATTTGGCTGTCCTTTGAGACACTGATGAAGTAGACTGGTTTGTTGGAAAGCAAGGTGGTCCTACAGAAAGTAGGCTATCATGTTTCCCTAGTAGCCCTTTATACTCCCAAAGCTTTTTCTCAACAGCAAGCTTGTCTTTAAGAAGAAATATCCCCTTCCCCACACACCCAAATGACAATAATGGGAGGATACTGGCATTTGATATTGACATCTGACTGGCTCTAACTCTAGAGTGGCTATCCGTCTTGTAATGACATCACAGCTAATACTCCTTATGGCAGGTGAAGAATCAATAAAGTGACCTTGCATTGCTCTTCCATGATGACACAACAGGCACATTGATTTTGTGGCTGGTATTGGAAAATACCTGCCTCTGCCACAGTCCCAGCCAGTGATGTAAATTTTCCTGCATTAACAAGTTTTTAAAAAGGAAACACAACAAACTTCTGATGTTTGGGGAAATCCTAAAATGATGTGTTCATGCTATTGACCAGGTCTCCATGTGCTCTCACAACCTGGTCCCTAGGTGAATCTTCGTTCTGGAGGCAGAGCTTTCTCTAAGTAAATTAAGTCTTTCTAGATCTCTCTCTTCATGTCCTTTGCTCCGTGTCCTCATCTTCTCTACTGTTCCCTAGGTATGGACTTCCCTCCTTAGCCCACTGAGGCAACACTTACCTTATGAATTTGCAAGACGATAACATTCACTGCTTTCAGGAAGCCTCACTAACACTCAAGCACAATAAAATCCTTCCAATCTGCCACTACATTAAACATAACTTTGGGCAGGGTATTCCTCTAGCTCTTCCATGCTATTTTGTGATCATTCTCCATTTAGGTGAATTATGCAGGACAACATGAAGCACATTAGCTGCTTGGAGAGCTCCTACGACAACAGCTCCTATCCAGCAATTTATGGGTTTAGTTCATAACTAGAAATGTTATTGTTATATATTTGTTTCATACATATTATCTGTTTTCCTTTTTTAATGTAGAGATTTATTCCCCAGGGCTTCCACGTTATTTTCCAGATGCTGTATGTTTATTAATTTATTTTCTGAAGTCACTATTTATTTTAAATAGGAGTTTTAAGCTCTTTTATGACAGGAAACAAATCTGGATTTATTCATTTGCTTCCAGAAGTGTCACTAAACTAACTCCCTTTGATTAAATATTCAGGACTAAAGGCAGAGCTTTGGGAGAGATATTCCAAAAGGTAAAAGTTATGGAGACTTCAGGCTAGATCCGTGGTGTCCAACAGAAATTCGATGCTAGCCACACTTGTGGTTTTGAATTTTTCTTATTTGCCACATTATAAAAAAGGATTAAAATACATACTACACATACATACTAGTGCCTGTCGCTATTACACACAGCACACAGACATCCACTGTCGTCTCTGCTGTTGTCTCTCTCTCTCACTATATCCTAGCCAGGTTAGCAAGCTGGATATCAAAGTACACAACCTGTCTTCCAGTACTGCTGTCTTTAACATACCAACCCATTGCTCATGCATTAGCCTCAATTCAATAGCCTATTTGCCACATGTTGCTAGGGGCAAACATATTGGACACCACTGCGCTAGATCATCAGAGGCGCTGAGCAAAATGGAGTTAATGGCAATGCAGGTTCTCAGCACCTCTCAACAGAGCTGTGTTAATAATGGATTTTCCAGTTTATTAGCAATTCCAAAAAACTAGGGAAACAACTGGTTTGGGTGGAACCAAAAATGAAATGTTTCAGAATTTTCAGCTAAAAAGTACAAAAAAAATTAATTTCAGGTAGAAATGTTTCGTTTGACCCAAAACAAAATATTTCATTTCAATTTTGACCATTTCAAAGATTCTTGGATTTTTTAAAATAAAAGTTGTTTCAAACCCAAAGATCATGTTTCATGTCAAAATGTGTTGCAATGCAGTGTTTGGTGGTGGGCTTGGTTTTTTAGCTTTTTGACACGAATAATTTTGCAAAATCAATACAAATTGGAAAAAAGTGTCAGTGTTGCCAAATCTGCATTTTTCACCAAAAAAGTTTTTCTAAAAAAAAACTTCATGAGAGTACCCTCAAGGCTTCATGAGAAGGAAATGAAGGGTTAGAGGCCTTTATTCACATTGGCGAGCAAGTTTCATAAATAGTCCCCTTGACTTTAATTGGGCTGCTGCTCCCGTGAGTCACTGCTTATTATTGGAATAAAGATTTCACAGTCTGGCTCTTGGTTTGCTGGCTGAACGTTATTCTGATTCCCCTCAACCCATCATCATCATTGTGGGCTCTTTACTAACCTAAAGGATGATCTACAAGGACACTATTGCTTGCTCTCATTCTGTTGTCTGAGAGTTCACCCTCTCCACCTCTCTCTTCTTATACTAGGCAGGGAGGACAGGACAAAACATCAATATTGTGTGAATTGGCTCACTGAAGAGAATGGGGAAATGGTTCCTATGGTACTTTCAACATGGAGTCTGAGTACACCACCTGCATGATGCAGCCAAGTTCTATCAGTCTAGGCACTAGAGGTAACATTTTCAAAAGCACTTAAGTAACTTAAAAGCCTAAGTCTCATTTTCAAAGGTAATTTAAGCAATTAGGAACCTAAGTTCCATTGACTTTCAATGAGACATAAGCTTCTAAATCTTTTTTGAAAATGGGATTTAAGCACTTCTGAAAATTTTGCCATAAAGATTCTTTCATTTACTTCCAAACTCAAAATTCCTATATGACAATGCATCTCGCTGTACCAAGACACTAGGTTGGTAAGAGCAGGGAAATGTCACTGAAGAAAAAACAAATACAGTTATACAAAGGAAAACTGAATATGAAGACAAACTGGAAGGAAGAAAGTGAGGAGGAAGGAAGAGGGATTCCTACACATTCTTTTTGTTGGACTTTATTATTTCACTTAAATAACAACACCACCACATACTGTTAATCAAAGCTTTTTCCTGAGCTTGACTATTCCTACGTTTTTCTCTGTAGATCACCTCCCACCATGTCCCTAGTTCACTGTGCAGATGGACACCTAACTCGCTGATATTTTGGGTGGCACTAACAAAATCTATCTGTTGGCATGAGTCAGAAAAATACTGTTGCATCTTTATGCAGTATTCTATGTGCCAGACAGTACAGAATATCAGCAGAAGAGCCTTGTATTGCTATTCGCAGTCTTTGAACATACCACCTGTTATCCTGCTTTAACAAAATTACAAACACATACATTATTATATAAATAGTTCTGTGTAAGATTGAAGTTTTCTAAACTTTTATCAGTTAATTTTAATTCAACTGATTAAAATGTGACCACAGTGTGTGAGTATAATTGCCATACCACTATGGAATTAGAATGTCATACCCAAATTGGAATGAGATGTTAGCTAAACGTTGGTGTTATGCCACAAGCAGAGAGAGCTGTTTTGGCACTATATACATAGCTGTTCCAAACATGTGCTTATTCAGTGTAATAAAACTCGTCTATGTGCTAAATTCTAATATTTATTATTCAGCAGATATAAGGCATGACACATTTACTAGAAGATGTGCAATTCCTACGCCTGCTTTAGCAAAAGAGATACTTGAAAAGCATTTAACAAATGAATCATGGCAGTCTCCATCAGAAGCAGAAGATGAGAGTTTAAAACCTCATAGGCAAAGATATTTTATTACCAGCTCATCATCAGCACCTAACACACTAGTGGAGTCAAAGGAACATTGTGTGCAAAAGACTTTACAGAGTCATAGATCACAACATGATGATCAATGTGGATTGCTGGAAAGGAGCAAAAATATTTCTTTGCAGCGACACAACTTCCTTATCTGTAAATATGTGAACTGTGATGAATTCCAGAGATATACAAAAGAAAAGAAAGAAAATCACAGGGAAAATTTCAAGTTGGAGAAAGAGCAAACCAAAGCTAATAGAAGAAGAGTAGAAGATTGCTTTATGAGTGACGAAGAGATGCCATTATCACCAGGAGTCAAGAAAAGATATACACCAAAGAGTGTTAGCTTTTATGTACCTGATCTGGCAACAGTAAACAGGTTGGATATGATGATGATGAACTCAAGTGAGGTAGTATCTCATAAGAAGAATGTTCAAAGAAACCAAGCTATCACTTTGGAAAGCAGAGAGCTCAGCAGTTCAGAAGCAAGAAGTGAAGAAGGTAAATTGTCTTCTGCTAAGGTATATACTGGAAGGAAAACCTGGATGAGGAAAGATGAAGTCATCTGGAAGAGTAAAATGAAAACTAAAGGACAAGATTTTTTAAATGTAAAATTAAATTTACATCCCTTCAGAAAAGTGAGAATCCACCCAGAGAAATCACCTTGCAGTGAAAAACCACAACAAAAATCCAACCATCATCACAAAGAACCACCAACTGAATCCAAGAAGAAACTATCACAGGCTTCTAACAAAGAATTGACAAGAAAAGAAAGAAAATCAAACCAAAGATCTTCTGCAGTTCCCGAAGAGAAGGAGATTTATTCCAAAAATGTGACTTCGCAATTCTCTGACAAGCAGACCTTGGCTGAGAGCAAAAATGCTGAAAGTGAAGCTATTATAGCAAGCGCTGAGGCAGCAGAATTGTCCAAAGAAAAGTGCAATAATCCAGTAGTGAGCATCCCTCATCCTTTCAAGAATATTTCTGATGTAAGAAATTCTAAAGATCTCACATCATCTGTACTTGCAGAAGCTGTAATGTATAACAGTAATTTACCTCCACCCTCAACAAAGGAGACTGCGAGAAGTATTACTCCAACTGTATCTCTTGCAAATCAGAATTTAGCAAGCACTTCAGAAAATGGAGCAAATGATATTTCCAAATCCCTGTATCCTAAAGAAGTAAACACAAGGGCTACAGAGTCATATGGATACAAAAATTCACAGATGACCACAAGAAAGGAAAAGAGTTGGGATTCTTCTTCAGCTCTTATTATACAAACAGAAATCACAGGCAACTTGCAGGCAAAATATCCCAACAGTGAATGTGATTTGGAAATAAAATCATTTATGGAGGATACAGTGGAAAATGTCAATCAAGATCAGATGGATGACGGAGTATTAAAAAGCCAGAGTGAAAACAGGATAGAAAGATTAGAGAGTTGTGAAAAGGCTAAAGAATATGAATCATTAGAAGGAAATCTACTTGCTGTCGAATCTTATACTTTCACTGTTATACCACAGATTCTACCAGATATCAACCCAATTTCAACAGAAACATATTTTGTTCCCAAACTAAGTAGCACAGAGCCTCCAAATTACATCAGTAGTTTGCTTCTGTATAGTGAAGCCAATGAGCATTTAACTTGTAGTAGCAAAGAAGGAACTGACAATACTGATAATCCGCATGGAACACTTAACACTGAAGACGATGGGGTAAAAATAGAACGGAGAGAAAATAAACCATCTAATGACAATGAGTCATTGTCTGAAGTGCTAATCCCAGAGACACAGATGAACTCGGATGCTATAGCCGAAGACATACCACAAATTCAGAAGGATGTTGAGAGTGAAAAATGTAAATTATTTTGTACAAGCACTGTCAAAGTGCCTATTATGTCTAATACATCCAGTATCCCCTGTTCTCCTAAAACTAGAAATATACTGCCATGTAGCGACATCAGTTTTCAAACAAACAATAATATGCACATGGAGAATGTGCAGAATGTGCAACACATTCAAAACAATCAACCTGATGAAGATAATATACACAAAGAAGGTGAAATGCCACTGGAAGAGCACAAAGAGCCTTCTGTGTTATCAGAGTTAAAAGACATTAGTTTTAAGGCAGAAAACGAGGTGCCTTCAATTCCTAGCAGAATAAATGATGCTGAAAACTCTGCTCCAAAAACTATACTGTACCCACCATCTGCTGAATATGCTAATACATCACCTTTAGAGTCAGAACAAAGTGAGGAAAATAACTCAAATAACAATCACATTCCTCTTTGCTTTCTTTAAAACTACAGACAAACAACCCCAGCCTTCCTGAAAATTCAGAATTCATTCCTGTGGCAGAAAATTTCAACAAGTCAATGAACAATAAACAATGTTTGACTGAATGTGATGAAAAAATGCAAGACCAACCAACTAGAGACATTTTGCTTGATTAATTGAATACCATTTCTGAGGAAAGGAGAAGTCAGAAGAGAGACATGTCTGGTATTGTCAGAGCAGCCAAATAGTAGAAATCAAGACAAGAGACTCAGAACAACAAACAAGAGAAAGATAAAATAGGGAATTGTTAACTGACCAGAGCAGCAACTGACATTTATGATCTGGACTATATAGCACGTATTTCAGGCAATGTACAAAATTACATTTACAACTACTATAAACACTACTGCTTCCTACGATGTACAGGATACATTATTTAAAACATTTCTGGGCTCCATTTATTACAGTCTTTGCTAAAGATAATGTAAAATCTTCTTTTTATCTGTAACTATTGCATTCTATTTTACATTCACCTAGATCTCTAAGATTTCTGGTCTCTTGGAGCTGTAGAACCTTTTATACCCATTAAGTTCTTTCGGGGGGAAAGGAACTGAATGAAATTTGGCCCAGTCTTTGGGGCAATAGTCTGTATAAAGCCTGGTAAATTATGTTTAACCACTAGATGGAGATCTCTGATTCAATCTTTTCAGACTCTCTGAACAATGAGCCAGAATAGCTACAAGAACACAATGGTTTCTGTGCAGAAAGGGGGTTAAGCAGCTCCAAGAGACTTGCATTTTCTCATTGTTATAAACTTAAGGTTTTGAAAAATAAATATCTCATTAACATATCAGCTTCCTGGGACTGATCTCTTAGGCTAGGCAACACAGTATCATTTGGTTTTAGCAATCCTTCTTATGAGAGAAGAATGGGCCTTGGAGAGCAGGAAACAAAATCAAAAAGAAAATGTATATTTATGACAATGACATTTCATGGAATGTACAAAAAGAAAAGATCTTACTTAAGAGATGTACCAAGTTAAGAAAAGTAGAAAGCACCAAGAAGCATAGAACGCTAGGGGCCAAGTACATAAATCCCTTCCATAAAAATATGTCCCAAATAATTGGGATACTGTTTCCCATTTCCTTCAGACACAAGAGTTATGAAAACTCATAACTCATGATTGCGGGCCATTACCCTGTTTCAACCAACTCACAGTGGGTCCCACACTATTGCGCACATTAGGGGCTCTTTAAAGTATTAATTTCCCTAGAAATTAACTGGAAATTTAATATCCAGCTTTCTTGTTCTGACTTCTACATGTCTCATTTTTTTAGTACTGTACTAATAGAGAGGCAGGGGAGGTTGGACAGTAGCCTCGGGCCACTGTAAAAATATAACTGAGCGCCTGTGGAGCAACCTGGATCCTCTCTTTGAATATATGGATTTCATTTTGTCCAGAGAAGAAAAACCCAGCAATTTAAAAGAGGATTTAGAAATGGGCCATCAGAACAGGTTACAACCTCCCACTTCTTCAGTATAAATTATAACACTGGCCACATAATGGAAACATAAAAAGCTTTTTGTTGCATAATTGTATTTTTCTCCACATAATCCACCTACACTTTTCCTTTTCCCTCCTTTATTTGCAGACTCTTGTAGTTCCACTTCCCCTCTTTCTGCAAACCTCTTTTCTGCCATACCTTTCTCTTGCATTTCAATCAGTCTCTTTTCCTTTCTATCTATTTTTTCAGCCCTTTGGTTTCTTTCTCTTCCATTCCTTCTCCTATTCTTCCTTTTGTGTCTGGCTGCACGATTAAATAAAATATTCCTTCTCCCACCCAGAGGAACTCCAAAGCATATGATTAATTTGGGACTGGAAAACAAAACAGAGCAGAAAAAACCCCAACCATAAAGTAAACACAAAGAGCAAAAGGAAAGGTGCATTTAGCATCCCCCACAAGAAGTCAGTGTGTAGCAGACATATGGTATATCTACCCAGATTGCCTTCACATCATTAGTGCAGGTATCTTTTATACAGGAAGTTCAAATAATAAAGAAATTAAGGGCTCGATTGAGACTTTAGGTACCATCCTGAGCAAGGGTGGCACATAAGCAGCATCACCCTAGTATTAGACCTTGGAGTCTTTGTGACTCAAAGACACCCTGTTGAGTCTCAAATCCTTCCTTATACCCTCTGGGGCAGAGGCATAGTAGTTTGCTGATGGTTTATGTGAGCAGTAAATACAAAATCTGTTAAACAGGTTCAGCTGTGTTTGCTAGCACATGGAGGAGGGACTTCTAGAGCCAAGGTCCTGCCCAGTCCTCACTCCTTCCAAGCCACTCTCCAGCCACCTGCGATGGAGGGTGGAATAAACAGTGACCTCTTGCTCATATGTGCCCACACTGCCGGTTTAGGCAGCCCACTCAGAAGTATAATGGGAGTCCTTACTCCCCATATGTGCACACAGGACAGATTACAATTTACCCCCAAATGAGAAGTTGTAAAAGCAAAATCCTGTGTATGGGCCATGCAGAAGCCAAGCTCAGAGAGGGGACTGAGAGAGCAAAGTGTCCTTCCTTCTTTCGGTCTTCTCTAAAACCACTGAGGGGCTGCTTTACAAGCTGTCTGCTTATCTGCAAGTGTTCCATGAATGGTGTCTCAGAAAGCCATTCTAGTTTACAAGTCAGGTTATGAGTCAGGTAGTTCCTGAGGAGGAAGGATGGTTCCAGTGATTTGGGGACACAAGCCTAGAACATGAGGTTCAAGTTCCTGCTCTGTCATAGATTTGCTGAGTGACCTTGGGCAAGTCACTTGGCCTGTCTGGGCCTCATTTCTCAATCTATAAAATGAAGATAATTGCACTTCCCAGCCTAACAGAAATGCTAGGAGGATTAACGTAGTGAGGTGCTCAGATATTAGGCACCGTCTAAATACCTTAGCTAGATATCTAGCAGATAGCGTGTGGGCACGTACATACCTGGTCAAATCCTGAGACCCACTTCTTTCAGTCTGCTCTGCAATGGTGATCCCCTGTGCCCTCTTAGAGCCCTACTGAAGTCAGTAAGGCTCCATGTCTGCCAGTGCAGAATAGCTTGCAGGACTGGGGAGCTAGAGTCCCAGAGCCTGGCCTTGAAGATTTAAAGTCATTAACTGATATAAATATCCAGTTTGTATTTAGGAATCAAAACAGAAGACATTGATTATGATACCAGTTAGGTTTCTTTGTGAAGGGAGTCCAAGTCTGCACTGTTTCATGACATCGTGGGCTTGTCTACACATACAGTGCTGCAGCTGCACTGCTGGAGGGCTTAGTGAAGATACTTCTATGCTGACAGGATAACCCTCTCTTAAGTGTAGGTACTCTACCTTCCAGAGAGGCGGTAGCTATGTCGATGGAAGAAGCCCTCTGTTCAATATAGCTCTGCCTACACTGGGGGCCAGGGTCATTCAGCACACCCCAAGCGAAATAGTTATACTGACATAAGTTCCAAGCCTGAATCAGTATTCCCCTCAGAGGTTTATGCTGGGATAGAGATTTGTACGCAGGAATTCATTTGCAAGAAACTCCTCACAACAAGTGTGAGCCTTTCTGTCATAGCACTTTCTATATTGCCTGGTCACCATAATAACTAAGAGCCTTCAAAAGCCAGAAAAATGGAAGGTGGCAAATATAAAAATACGCACCTGCTCATCTTTTCTCTGAGACTCTTGGCAAAACAGCCATTTACACATGACAAACATGAGTAATCACCTCGTCATTGGTTAAAGAAGTGGGAGCACTTACCTCAGGACATACATTCCAGCCCCTCATTAACAGTGATGATATGGGCTTGGGAATTGAATACCCTATTGGAGGCCGGATATGATGATAGGCCATATCTGCTGCTGCTGCAGCTACAAATAAAACAGCATAAAAAAGCTTAATTATAATTCAGGTATAAAAGTATTCATATGCCAACACATTTTACTTTAGTATTTGAATGAAAAACAGATCTGAACAGATGGAAATGCTTCAGTATTAAACTTGCAAGTGGAGTTGGTCAAAGAAGCTTTCAGAATCATCAAAACACTATTTTTAATGCATTGGGAACTGCCCTGCATTGATGTTAACACATTTCTGCCGATCTTTAGCCTGGCTAAAAATGATCTGATTCAGGTGTAAAGCCATAAACAATAACCTTTGAAAAAAATCCCATCAGTTGACCCTTATCTCACACATGACATGACAATAAAGAGAGAATGAGTGAGCAGCTTTCAATAACACACATTAGATGCATTTGACTTACAGATAAATTGGTGCCAGCTTCTGATTTTCTAAAATAACCTATAGTTAGCTCTGGTATGGCTGAAGACTAAAAGTAATTCCAAGCATTCATTTAACACAAAGAAAACAAACAAACAAAAATCTGAGTGCCTTTCTATATGTGCTAGTTGCGACTGACTAAGAAAATATTGCCAGAATGTTTCCCTAATTGTGTTTATATATACAGTGATTTAAAAACATAAGTAATCGTACTGCATTCTTTTAAAACAGCTTAGCTGTGGAAAGTCAAAGCAAATGTATGCCAGCCTCATAGCAAGAGCTAAGTAAAATTCTTTGTTAAACTGACACTATTAAGTGATCCATCACCGGAGTATATAGCATCTGAGGGAGACCAGGAGATTGCAATCTTGAGATTGTAACAAGAATGGTTTAATTTTTTTTTAACCATATCCCATTCTCATTACAGTCTTTGTCACAAGAATAGATTAATTTGTGCCATTGTCTGTTCTCATTGGAATCTTTGTCACTGTAATGAAGTTTCAGAATGTTAATATCAGATACATTCTGTGACATGTAGCAGTATGCAGTAGGGATGGGCAAACACATTTTGCCTAATTTTGATCTCATTCTAACGTGGGTTTGAAAGTGTGATTCAAACATTACTGGGTTCATGTTCTGCTTAGGAGAGACAGTAAATAGGAGCAGATGAGGAAAGAAGATGTTAATGAAAAATAAATATAACCTAGTATCTATCTATCTATACACACTCTCCTTCTCTTTTCCCACAATATACTACAGGAAGACTGTGCAATGTATTAGGGATAGAAGAATACCCCAAAATTTATATTGACACAGGTGGACTACATATATCTATATAGTACATATATACATACACACACTGAGTACTGTGATCTCTCTCCCTCTATGTGTGTGTATCATACACTCACACATACACACACCTATCATACCACACACACACACAGGACATCGCGTGTATGTGTGTAAACAGAATGTGCACAATGCAAAAAAAGCATTGATAAACATCAATTTTAATAAAAATTGCAAATATCTGGATCTTATTTGACCCCTTTTATTCATTTCCCATAGACATTAGTAATAGGATTTTTTTTTTGTTTTCCAGAGTGTTCATAGAAGGAGAAACTGTCATGCAAATTCATAGAAGTACTTGCACAGATATGAAGATACTTTGGAAGAGTCATAAAGAATTTTATAACAATAAAAATAGGTTTCTATATAAGTTAAGTGAAATACCATAGATTTTAATCAAGAATAGTCTCCTTTCCTTATGTTACATGAACCATTCTGTTGAAATGATAAACAATGGGAGACACTAAGGAGTGCAGTTTTATATCCAATCTCCTCAAAATGCAATAAGTGTCCGGATTTAGGGTTTTGGCGCAGTCTGTTATAGAAATACAGGGCAGCTGCAGAGTTCAGATGTGTATCTGGACCTAGACTTCCCCAACTCTGGGGTGAAATTCTGATTCCAATGAATCCAATGACAAAACTCCCATTCATTTCAATGTGGTTAAGATTTTCCCTTGGTGTCTTAGTTGTCACCTATTTCTACTGCTGGTGTTTCCTACTCCAGATCATCACAGAGATGAACAGTGATTGGTGCTTTATGGATAACATTAGATAGAAAGAACAATAGATGTTTAGATAGCTAACAACACTCTGTGCCTCCACAGTCCTGCCTCAAAGAACAATCTGACTTCTTTATGGTAACAGTGCACTCAAGATTTCAAAGAGAAGATACTCCAGTATCTCCTCAGTATCTCCAGATACTCCTCAATTGTTTAATCTTAAGATTAATTCTTAAGATTAATTCTTTAATTAATTCTTAAGATTAATCTTAAAATTAATTCTTTAATCTTTACTCCTCAATTGTTTAATCTTTCAGATTTAGATAATGTGTTAAGTGCAATTCATCTTCACAACTGATCTTTAACTACCCAACAAAATCCTTATATGACTGATATACACTATTGCATTGTTCTGATTATCATAAAATCTAAATCCTTTCTAGACACTGTTTTCTTCTTTTTAATATAGCAGTTTTCCATCTTTGCATCATGCCACTCATCAAGTCCCATTAGGTTAAGCACCCGATCTGCAGACAAAACTCCCGTTTGTCACTCCTGGACATGGTCCTATTGACCTTAATGTACTAATAGGTAGTTGCAAAATATGGCCTTTATGGCTTGTCTTCACTAAAAATTCAACCATGTTTGGTTGTATAACTCAGTTGTCCCCTAAACTGGTTACAAACATGACTTTAATAGTAGGGTAGACTGGACTTTAATCACAAAGGACAATGAGTTATAACCAGGTTCCCTACCTCCAGTGTAACTGTTGTATAGACTGGACCTTAGATCATAAGGTCCTTAGAGCAGCGATCACTTCTGTGCTCATTAAATACTAGCAATGAGTGTATTTTCTGATGACTCCTCAGTACAATTATTTCAGTTCTATACTGTATACCTTTATCTCACCCGTTTTGGGAGTTGGCATTGTTGAGCAGGTACAGTAATTTTTCATTACTAACCATGGGACGTGCTGCAGTCTTTAGTATGATAGAATTACATGATATGTTATTCAACAAATATTATATTTGACTTAATACTGAAATGGTTTCACTGGGGAGTCCATTTGATTCAATAGATGCTCCATTTGATAAAATAAATAGTGATTTTGATTCAATAGCCATGAGGCTCTTTATACAATCTGAAAAATGGACACCCAATTCTGTATACAGCATATCCTTACTGAATTGGATAATATACTTGATATACTAGGGGATATAAAGCTGCTATTACTGCAAAGACAACATCCATTTCAAAGCATGATGTATAGATTTTACAAGTGCTAAGTTTTATAGTTAAGTATTCTTTCCAACATCTAAGTATGCCAATGTACTTGACCTGAATGGCTTCCCAAATTTCTGTGCATGTACAAAGGTCAATATTAGACAGAGGGAAGGTGAAGAGTATGTAGGTAAAGCCACAGAGCTCCACAGACAGCATACAAAAATGTTTAAAAAGAAAATGTACCTTTCATCATCTTAAAATGTATAGTTGGTGAAAAATATAGGATTTATGTTTTAAACAACCATCTGAATTTATGGAATAATGAGGGTGGAATCTGTATATAGGCTACAAAAGATGCTTCATCCCCACAATGGTTATTTACAAGATATGGCCCTAAATCAGATGTACACAATGAAGTTCAAACATAGTTTTCATATTTAAATATACTATACATTTGTTAGGCAGTATGGTTTGAGAGGCAGTGGAGTTTAGGAGCAGAGGCTATAAGCTGAGTTCTAATCCTGAATCTGACACTGACCTGCTTTGTGGCCTTGTGAAAGTCCTTTCATTTTCTGTGTTAGTCTCCCCAACTGTAAGGGTGATGGATGAACTGATGGGATTTTCAGAAGTGCTCATTGACTTTCATGGTAATAGAATTGGGCCAACACTTATTATTGGAAGACCTTGTGGAAGTACATTTTAAGATGGGATTCAAATAAAGAGAGGGAGATCTTTTGGTTGGCAAACAGAGAGTCATCAAAAAGAGCCTTTAGAAAGGACATTGACTCAGAAGAAGTGTACAGACAAAATAACATGGGACTGAAAATAGACTTCTGAGAAGTTAATCCATGCTCATCTAGCTGAAGGGGCATGTGATTCAGCAGGTGAAGATAAACAGGAATAAAAAGTACCAAAGCAAAGAATATCCGATAGGGAAGAAAAAGATTAAATCATAACAGCTTTCAGAAACATGGTGTGACATTCTGTATATGGGGGAGAGCCCTGTTATCCTCATGTTCCTCATTTATATATGATTGTGATCTTTCATATAAAGCAGGAAATGTGAGGTACTGGGGAAAGGCTATGATCTGCTGAAAGTCCTTTTTCTATCCATATACATATATCATTAATGCATATGAAATTACAAGATTTGTGTTGTATAGTTGTCACTAAAACATGCTATAAATTGGGGAATCAGCCAGAAATTAGCCTCCCAGAGACAATAGCAAGGAGAGTAACCAACACCCAGGTGGGGTGTCAAACAACCCATCAACAGCCATTGTCCAGCCAGGGAGATACAATTCAATGACTCACCTGCATAAGGCCACATCAGGGGAACTGCTTAACCTTGCTTGGGGACTCAGCAATGCTGAGACAACCCTGGGCTTGTGTTCTACAAGCACATGGGACTGAGGATACAAAACAGAACACATAGGACCCCATGCTTGGCCTTTTCTCCTGCCCCCACTTATGCTGCAAGCAACAAGGACACTGAAGACTTGAGACTCCAAGAGAAGAGACAGGCCCAGATTTCAAAGGTGAAATCTCTGTATTATGAATTGCAATTTCAAGTGGAGTGAGACAAACTGCTTAATCTAGCATGCAGTCAAACAGAGTAGAGAGTTTATACTGCATGCTTATATTTTCTTTTCTTTTGGTAACTAACTCTGACTTTTTGCTTATCACTTACAATCACTTAAAATCTACCTTTTGTAGAGGCATATGCCCACTTTCCATTGATGAAGTGGTGAATCAATAAATGTGCACTGCTCGTCTTGAACAGTGCAAGATGGTATATTCATAGAATCGTAAGGCTGGAAGGGACCTCAAGAGGTCATCTAGTCCTATCCCCTGCACTCACAGCAGGACTAGGTATTACCTAGACTATTCCTGACAGGGTTTGTCTAACCTGCTTTTAAAAATCTCCAATGATGGAGACTCCACAACCTCCATAGGCAATTTATTCCAGTGCTTAACCACCCTGATAATTAGGAAGCTTTCCTAATGTCCAACCTAAGCCTCCCTTGCTGCAATTTAAACCCATTGCTTCCTGTCCTATCCTCAGAGATTAAGAAGAACGATTTTTCTCCCTCCTTCTTGTAACAACAGCCTTCCAAGGGGAGCAGTGGGGACAAAAGACCTATCTGGCTTCAAGACTAAACTTGATGAGTTTATGGAGGAGATCTTTGACTATTAGTGATAAATATGCCCAATAGGATGATGGGATGTTAGATGAGGTGGGATCTGAGTTACTACAGAGAATTCTTTCCTGGGTGTCTGGCTGGTGAGTCTTGCCCACATGCTCAGGATTTAGCTGATCACCATATTTGGGGTTGGGAAGGGATTTTCCTCCAGGGCAGATTGTCAGAGGCCCCTGGGTTTTTTTGCCTTCCTCTGTAACATAG
The DNA here is from genome assembly GCA_007922305.1 of Dermatemys mawii. NCBI lineage: Eukaryota > Metazoa > Chordata > Testudines > Dermatemydidae > Dermatemys > Dermatemys mawii. The sequence continues at coordinate 29,073,990 of ML677352.1, forward strand.
TGCACAATTCACTTGCTGGAGGATTCTATTCCCCTGAAGTCTTTAAACCATGATTTAAGAACTTCAATAGCTCAGACATAGTATAGGGGTTTACTACAGGAGTGGGTGGATGAGATTCTGTGGCCTGCATTGTGCAGGAGGTCAGACTAGATGAACAGACTAGATGGTCCCTTCTGATCTTAAAGTCTATGAGCCTATAACTTTTTCTGTACCTGAAAACTGTTATAATGTCCTCTCCCAGTCTCTTCTTTTTCAGACTAAATAAACCTAATTTTTCCAATCTTCCCTTTCATGTTTTCTAGACCTTTAATCATTTTTGTTGTTCTTCTCTGGACTTTCTTCAGTTTCTCCACATCTTTTCTGAAATGTGGTGCCCAGAACTGGACACAATACTCCAGTTGAGATCTAAGCAGTGCAGAGTAGCGCATGAAAAATTACTTCTCGTGTCTTACTTACAAGACTCCTGCCAATACATCCCAGTATAACATAATTAGCTTATTGTCCTCTATGATGCCCGGATCCCTTTCTGTAGTACTCCTTCCTAGGCAGTCATTTCCCATTTTGTAGGCGTGCAAATTTTGTATATTTCTGAGGTACAGTGCTGGGAGCTAAGGAGATTTGGCCGGTACCTTTCTCTGTGTGATTCATGAGTGGCACTGGGAGCATTCATGCAATATAGTTGGGTGTGGGGCTCCACATGCGGTTGTGCTGAGTGATAACAGCACCTGGAGGGGTTTTCTGCTGGCCACTAGCAAGGCATTGTGCAAGACTGCCCGGGCTGGAGAGAGTTCAGGTTGGCACAGCAGTCCCACAGTCCCAGGCTGCACTCCGGGCATCTTGTCACACATGGGATTCATGTTCCCTTTTCTTTTGTTCTTCTTCCTATTCATCCATCTACTTAAAATGCTTCCATTGTCCTGGTAGCTGCTAGGCAGCGAGGTATATGTCTCTATACCGTTTTGTTGCTGTACTGTGCTCCAGCTTATGTGCAGTGGAATATTGATGACATACCTAGTGTATCAGGAGTATTTTCCTCACACATCTGATATCTTATACAGTAGATAAATGGTTAACACAGAATGGAATGGGATAAATGGCAGGAATGGTCATGTTATGCAGAATGAGGTGAAGATTTGGGCTACAGGGCACTGGAGCTATATCCTAGATGGCATACTCTGGCTCTTCAATTAAGTGGTCAGAAAACAAGATACTGTAATGGGTAGAAAGATAAAATGGAGAAAATAAGATTCAGGTTTGGCATCTGGGTTGACAATTAATGGTGTATATTACTAAAAACTGAAGTAGGACTGAGTCAGATATCTGCCTACTATATTCAAATGTCAGCAGAGATAGAAATGAATGACTGGGAAACTATAAATAGCTAATGCATTTTAGAATACCATACCAAATACTGAATTGGAATGCCCCTTTTTATTGATGTTAATGACAGCTACGCCATCTATATAAGAGAAGCTGATTTTCTGAAGAGTGTGAATACCTCCAAAGGATTGTAAAAGTAGCATAAAAGTAGCATAATTGTACAAAGGGCAAAGGAGAAATGAATCTGGATTTAATAAGATCTCAGAGGAATGGGAACAGGGAACTTCCTCCAGCAGACACGAAAAATAGGATCAGACTCTGAGATCAATAAATATAACTTTAAATGTATCAGAAATAAGGCCCTGAGAAGTTAAGCACCTTCTGTTAAGGAGAGAGAGACAGGACAAGAAAGCCTAATTAAACAGGAATCAAAGGATTTACACTTAGAATAGGAAAATGTGGATGGTTTATGTGTGGCTACCACAGCATGACTGCTAGAGAAGAAATAGATACAAGAAAAAGAAAAGGAGCTGTTACTGTTTGGGTTAGTTCATTTAGCAAGGAGTCCTCCCTCCCTCCCAATTTCCAATAAATTCCACTTTAGTTCAGAATGCTTCCCCCTAGCTCTCCCCACTTCTTAAGCTTGGTATTAGAGCTACCCATGTGCACTGCTCTTTGCATCGATGGCGGAATTGCTACTTTGGATATATTCTGCCGATACACGAAGCATAGTGTGGATATGCAACAGTGCTTTAATTACAGACGTGGCTGTATGTCAACATAACTTAAATTGATTTAACTTTGTAGAGTAGCTATAGCTTTAATCTCTTTTATGGGCTTAAGTGGTGCACTGCACTTGTGCTGGCCTTATGCCCATAAATGAATTTCACCCTCAGGGCTTGTCTACACTATCACGGAGGGTCAATCTAAGATATGCAACTTCAACTATGTGAAGTTGACATACTTAGATCTACTTACGGTGGTGTCTTCACTGTGGTAAGTTGACAGCTGACACTCTCCTATCGACTCTGCTTGCAATTCTCGTTCTGGTGGAGTTCTGGAGTTGATGGGAGAGTGCTCAGTAGTCAATTTATTGTGTCTAGTACAGTTGCAATAAATCGACCCTCACAGGATCCATCACTGCCTGCCGATCCGGTGGGTAGTGTAGACAAACCCTCAGAGCTGAAACAGGATGTAACTGATGTGGAAAGCTTTTCATGAGCTCTCTGTGTAGCGTGAATTTCACACAGAGGAAGCATGGTTAAATAACCATGTATAGAGCTACTGGACAGTAAGGGGAAATGAATAAATTGTGCTTTGCAATTCAGGAAAAATGGGTGCATTACCCAAAAAAAGGGACCATGGTATTATGTCTCAATGCATAAGCCAAGATAGGGAGCAATGTGTGGCTACTGTGTACAGAGTCTATGCTAGAAAAGGTGTTTGCTGGAGAAGGAGTTAAAGGAGTGGGAGAAACCAGAAAAGTGGTACAGGGAAAGAAAGAGACAGAGCAGACAATGCAAGTAACAAAACAGAGGATGATTTTGCACAGCTACTGAAACTCAGTAAGGGTGGACAGCAGTAGAGTGGACATCCATTCCTTAGCAGGACTGGAAGGAGGACTTCTGAGATGCTACAGTTGCTAGGATGCTGCTAAGTAACTGAATTTGTGGGTATTACTGTCTTGCTTAATATGGCCAAGCTAAAGTCAGGAGATGGAAAGAGAGATTGATGAAAACTACTGATGGGCAAATCTTGAAATGCTGATCTGAATTTATCTCAGACTCTTTGAAAACCAGACTAGAAATCACGTGAGAGTATATATTATCACAAGAGCTCCTGCAATTCCTGCTTTTGGCTCCAAGATACGCTGTAATGTGATGTTTGGTACTTCCAATTCCAGGCCTGGCCTAAATCAAATAGTGAAGCAGCAAAATATTATATAAAAGAAAATAATTATTGCTTTTGTTTTTAAAAAGAAGTGATTAGTCAAATTTCACTTAAAAAATGTAGTCGAGAGGAATAAGGAATAGGTTGCCTCTACAGGATTCCATAAAGAAAGTAAACTGTTTCCAGAGCTGATGTTTCAATTACTGTCTGGTATATCATTGTTAACAAGTTGCTTACATAATGTTATATACCAGGGGTCTCAAACTCAAATGAACATGAGGGCTGCATGAGGACTAGTGCACTGGCCCGAGGGCTGCATCACTGACATGGCCCCCTTCGCTGCCCCCAGCCCCGCCTTCACCCCACCCCTTCCGTGAGGTCCCGCTCCTGCCCCGCCTCCTCCTCTGAGCATGCAGCTCCCCGCTCCCTCTTGGAAAGTGCTAGGCACCGCCAACAGCTGTTTGGCAAACAAAGCAAGAGCAATATAGGGAGCCCAGAGCTGGAAACACAAGCAAACAAATCTAATTTAACAAGAAATTACCAGCCTCAGATGATTGAAGCTTTTTTCAAAGGTAATATGCTGATAAATCTGGCAGAAATTTCAGCCCATCTCAGCCTAATATCAATTATAATTTTATAAAGTCTCCCATTCCCAAACTGACCCTCATAACCCTGTTCCCCATCCCCACTTACCCCCATAACCCAGCTCCCTGTGCCCCACCCCAAAATCTCCACCCACTCATCCCTATTACCCAGCTCCCTGTTCCCCAAATCTCCCCCCACCCTCCCAGCTTCAATACCCTCCACCCCTAAGCTGCCCCTCCCTGTCCTCCCGTGTCCTCTCAGTCTTCCCGGACCCTCCTCTCCGCCACCCCTTGCCCGAGCCCGGCGCTCTCTGCAGGGGATACCGGTAGTGGGACATGGCGGCAGGGGGCGGCGCAGCTAGCCCAGGCAGCTGTAGCCAGCCAGAGAGCCATGGAACAGCACTGACCTCTGGCTGCTCGCAGGGGTGGGGAGGTTTCTCTGCTGCCTGGCTGGGCCACTGCCGATCCCCAGCTACCAGATGCTGCTGCTGCAGCTTCAATGAATGAGCTGGGGCAGCGCTTTGCAGGAGCCCTCTGCAGAGGCGGCCAGGAGTGATAAGCCTCCTGCAGAGGGAGGTGGGAGGGCAGCGGGGAGCCTGGCTTACCACTCCTGGCAGCCGCTGCAGAGGGCTCCTGCGAAGTGCCACCCCACCTCATTCACTGAAGCTGCAGCAGCAGCACCTGGTAGCTGGGAATCGGCAGTGGCCCAGACAGGCAGCAGAGAAGCCTTCGCTTCTGTCCCTGCCTCCTGGAAACTGCTATGGTGGTGGTGGGGGCGCCAGGGAGCTTGGCAGGCTGCAGGGAAGGGCTTCACGGGCCACATGCAGCCCACGGACCGCATGTTTGAGACCCCTGCTATATACCATATAATACATTTAATTTAATATTCATTTTAATAATGTGGGGATGAAATTGATTTAATAAGTCATGTATGAGACTTCATTTAGCATTTGAATTATTATTTTATAAAATAATTGACCTCATCAGGAGATCCTGACACAATAGTGATAGGCACCTTTGAAACAAGCAGGATTAGATAGATAAAGGGTTGTACACAATTGTTGATGGCTATATTGTATTGGGTAAAGAATTCAATACAGTACAAGTGAAAATTAATTTTTCCCACAACAAAATTTCATTGATAGACCTGTCTTCTTCCAGCTAGTCAGAAAGCTATTTGAAGTCTCTGTCTGATAGGCCTTGCAGATATCACAGCTCTTGTCCTAACTACCATCCTTTTCCTCTTCTCCCAACTCCAAGAAAAAATTCCTTAAACTCCCATGGCTTTACAGTTTCTGGAGTGACATTCCTTTATTCCTCAAGGATTCCATCCAAATCCAGAAGCACACACACTTTTCTATGTTTCCTGGTACCTTAACAAAGCTGAATTTTTAGGTGAACGCCACACAATATGAATTCTAGTAAAATATGCATTAATGTTATGAAATGCAGTTACTTTATTACAGTTCAGAGATGTTAGTAGTGTCCATGTTAGTTCAGTGAGCATCTTACCTGGTTTGAGGTGAGCAAATGGAACTTCACCTGTTAACAATTCCCAGAGACACAAAGCATAGCTGAAAACATCAGCTTTTATAGTGTATCGCGTGCACTGAGTGAATACCTCAGGAGCCATCCAGCGTAGGTTCTGTGCATCAAAAAAAAAATCATCAATAATGCTTTAATGAAGTGTTTTGTTCCTTTACAGAGGAACATCTCCCTCTCTCTCTCTCTCTCTCTCTCTCTCTCTCTCAACAAGCTAACATGTAAATCTTCTAACAACCAAATAGTCATGGTAGCATACACAATTCATGCAGTAAATCACCATACATCGTATTGTGTCTTCAGCATTAGCATGGAATTCATTTCAAATGCATAAAGCTTAAGAGTAAGGTAGAGAATAAGGTTGAGAGTGGTGCAGGAGCTGAAATCCACACTTCCAGTCTGAGACCAGGGTACAGATCTTTAACATGTCTAAGGCCAGGTCTACACTATGGGGTAGGGTCGACCTAAGATAGTGAACTTCAGCTACATGAGTAATGTAGCTGAAGTCGACATATCTTAGGTCAACTTACCTGGGCGTCCTCATGACAGTGAGCTGACTGCTGCTGCTCCCCCGTCAACTCCGCTTCCACCTCTCGTGGCAGTGGAGTTTTGGAGTCTACAGGAAGAGTGCTCAGGGATCGATCACTAGCTGCCAATCTGGTGAGTAGTGTAGGCTAGGCCTAAGTCCCTTTAACTACTACTCCAATTTATGAGCTAGAATAATGATAATGACAACTATGCAGGGTATTAAACTGTGTATACATTCATCCTTTGGCTTCTCTCCTGCGCTATAATTGTATTCTGCAGGCACCAATATATGTGGCTGCTTCACAAACAACCTGCCACCGACTGCGCTCAAGAGGAGTGGTGGGTCGTTATCTGGTCCTCTGCTCCAGAGTGAATTTCATTCACACTTCTTAAAAGACCAAGATCTTAAAAGATGTTAGTGAAACATCATCTTGGACTAAATAACCACCAGGTCTGCACTGACAGCCGTCACATCTTCCTCTTGTATGGTTACTTCTTATTACTGCTTGTGAAGAGGATGACACTATTTCTAACACTGGAGTCTACTCTATTCCAGAGAAACAGATTCTGAGGCGGCAGTATATCATGAACATATTGTTACCTTTTTGTCACAGGAGGAAAGGGTATAGGCTAAATTTTCTAAAGTGCATGTTCAAAAGTGCCTGTGAGCTTTTGGGTATTGTCTTTTAAAATGTTGGGCCCATATGAGCAATTTATTTGAAATAACTGTACTGGGAAAAGAACTCAGAAAGAAAATGCATGTTGGATAACTGATTCCCTGTCAGAAATTCAGACTATAAGAAAGCAATATCTAAATATGTGATGATTTGCATGTTATGCCTAAGAATTCAGAGGTGATAGTGCTAAAATGAGAGCCATATAATAATATTGGTTTTTGGGTACACAGTAGGGAGCCCATTTGTGAGTGCATCGTATGCATATTTTGTATCCAATAATTTCTGCTATTATAAAGGCTGATCTCAAACACTAAGAAAAAATTAGCATATAAAAGAAACAAAGCATTACACTGTCACTGTACAACATCATCAATTCTAGCAAAAACATATCTAATCTCATCATTTTCTCCTAGGCTGAGTTTTCACATAAATAGTATACTGATTAAACAGAAAAGAACAAGAAGAAAACCCCAGGTTGTTTTGTCATGTTGTCTTCATCCAGGGACTGCAGAAATCTAGATTCTGAGATAAAAAAAAGAAAAAAGGAAAGCCTTTTAAATAAACAACATTATATATATAAACCTCATTTTACAGAACACTTGGTGGAAACACAGGACTTCCATAAAACTGGGGTTTTGTAAAATCAAGAGGAAATACAATATCTCACTATTAGATAAGGATACATGAAGGTATTCCCAATAAAATGGAGCTTCTTACAACAGTGAGTCAGATCTTCAGCTGCTATGAATTGGCATATCTCCTTTGGCTTTGATAGTGTTTTATACCAGCTGAGGATCCATCCCAGAGTTTTTACCCTCAGGGTTAACTGTACTGGTGTGTCTAACTTCATTTCAATTTAAAACAATACCAAAAACTTATACTAAAATTCAAAGGCACAGACTACTGGGACTCTGATTTAATGTCATACTTCCTTTCAGCTGGCTGGTGATATAAAAGCTACAGGCTACTATAGTAGTTCAGTTTCATAAGGTCTTATATGACTACAGCAAAGGCAATATATGAAATATTGATTGATTTATTTAGATGTAAATGATACATAAATGCCTACCTAGAACTCTGGGTGCCTTTGAGACATGTTAAAAATACACTCCGACCCGTACAAACAAGAACACACCCAGCAGCATCCCCAGCCAGAATAAAACCAGAAGAAAAGAAAAACATTTATTCGCTCAGCTACCCCTACAACTACCAGACCCCAGTGCATCCCTCCTTCTCCAATAGCCTAGCAAAGTAGGTGGGATTTGCAAAGTGCCTGACTCTAATTTGGACTATTTCAAAGTTAAGGGCCCCTTGAAGATGCTGCCCTGCCAGCATCACCCTCCTCCCTCTTTTTAAAATCATACTCGAGTATCTCTACTGATTACAACTGTGCTGATGTAGCATAGCAATAGAGTTGGTATCTCAAATAGGCAGGTCTCAGATAATTTAGGGCTTTATAGGTGGTAGCCAATTCCATCCAGACACCAGCAGGCAGCCACGTGTGCCTCAGCCAGAAAATCTACTTAATTAGTGAACCACTGCCTTCTGCATCAGCCTCAGATCATTATGGGGAAGGCTGGTCAAAATTTGTGGTGACAAAGGGTATGACTACACTGCACCCACCCCCCCCAAACCTTGGGCAGTGAGTCTCAGAGCCTCGTCAACTGACTTGGGCTTGTGGGCTCATGCTATGAGGCTGAAAATAGCAGTATGGGCCAAAGATGGTGGGTCACAGAGCCTTGGATCCAGCCCAAGCGGGAACATGTGCGCTGCAATTTTTAGCCCCATAACACGAGCCCTGATAGCCTACTTCAGTTGACCCTGGGCTCTGAGACTAGCTCTCACAGGTGGATTTTTTTGCAGTGTAGACATTCCCAAGTTCTGATTCTGAATGGAATCGCCACAATCTCCCCTCCAGATGAAGATGAAAGAAAACTATCCTGATCTCTGCTGCTCTAGGATTGTGTGATAACAGCAGCACTCCAACCCTGTCCCTGGACCGTGAACTCTAGTAACAAAAGATAGGAACATATCCTCAATTAAAGGGACAGACATAACCCTTGCCATTTTTCCCAGTTGCTTCCTCCATCCTATCACCACAACTGCAGTCTGATCTGAATTGAGGTCTGATCATTCGAACCTCATCCATGCTCCTGTCTCAGACAGACACCAAGTAAGGTATTCAGCCGCACTAGTTGAATTACATGAGATACATGGAACAGGGGCTTATTGGCATTCTGAAAGTACTGTAGCTTGTACATGGATTGTAGCCTTGCCTCCTCTCTTGCTCTTCACACAACTCTATACACACCTTTAATAAGAGAAAGTACAAGATGGAACCCTGCAGAACTCAGTAGGACACAACTGCAATTGCCCAAATCTACTCTCCAGGATATTTTTCAGAGAAATAATGAAGCAAAGTATAGCCTCATTAATGTTCTGATTCATCAGAGAAAACAGAGCCCTAGTTTTTGAGACCTTGCTGACATTTTTCAGATTAATCACCAACACCTCACCTCCAAAATCAGCAACAACAGCATGGCCATCTTCATAGAGAAGAATATTGTGGCTGTAAAGAAAGACAATTGTTAGGGAACTGTATGATAGTGCCCGGAGGCAATACTGTATTTTAAGGTTCTGCCTTTTTATTGTGCTCTCTAATATCTCAACCCCTTTTAAAGCAGAGGCTTGTCTGTACAACAGTCACCTACCCCTAACTCAGAGGACTAAAAAAAGGCAAACTTGACAATTTTATATATCAAAACGTCAGTCATTTTCTAATTAGTTGTAGAACAAATACATTTTCTCATTAGTAGCAGATCAAATATAATTTATGAATTATGTGCACAGCATTACCAAAGCAAAAAAGATGACATTTGAAGATGAACCCAATGATAGCCTTTAAATAAAATTATAAGGCCTGATTCTCCACTCACACTTGTTTTACACCACTGTAACTCCATTAAATTAATCCCTAATTTACATAGATGGAAGAGTAGAAGCAGGCCTGTAGAGGCTAAATATTAGGGGACAACTGCAAGGAGGCACTGGAGTCTCATGAGGATGAGAAAAAATAAACACATATTTGAAAATATTTTGAATTGATTTTCAAAACATTCTTTCCCTTTGCATCATGAAGGCCTTATTTAATTTTCCTAGCATTACATTCTACTTTACTCTGATTTTTATCAGCTCTAAATGGAAAAGGCTGCCAAACTGTTATCACTCACCTAGATTTCTGACCATTATGATGCTGTCTGAGGAGGTGGAAAAATGGAGGCCCTTATCATATTTCTGCACCAGATGACCCTCAGCTACACTGATCACAGAGGAAGTATGGTACAAACTTCACTGTTATGAGACACAAGCTATCTTACCTATTACATGAGATTTAGAAAAACATCTCTGTGAAGACATTATTCATGTCTAATTTCTCTTATGTTTTAGGCACCTCGGTTAAGACACAGTCTTGCCTTCAACAGCCGATATACTGTTCACCTCCTATTTATGCCCAATTTATTTTGACTGTGTGATGCTCGCAGACCAGACACCAGCTGATGCCAACATCCCATGTCTCACTGAAGACTTATAAATGTATAACTGGAAACCAGTCTTGCTTACTTGTGTGTTAGCATTATCAAAATAAATATTAAATGTTGATAAGAATGTGTTTAATGTTTTAAAAAATGCTTATAGTATGCTGCATGTATTCTTCTCATCCAACTACACCCCTCGTTATAAAGTGAGAGCAAGCATTTGCTTTGTAAACCTCTGTGACTATGGGCTTGGCTACACTTGCAGCTGTAGAGCGCTTTGGGTTAAACCAGTCTTCAGAGAGCATTCTAGGGAAAACGCTCCAGTCTGTCTACACTGTCAGCTGCAAGCGCTCTGGCGTGGCTGCATTTGCAGCACTTGCAGCGGCATTGGGAGTAGTGCATTATGGGCAGCTATCCCAGCGTTCAAGTGGCTGCAATGTGCTTTTTCAAATGATGGGGGTGGGGTGGAGTGTATTGTGTGTATGTGGAAGGAGAGAGAGTGAAAGTGGATTTTTGGAGTGCTGAGAGTGTGTCAACACGCTGTCTTGTAAGTTCAGCTCCCCTGCCTCTCACTCACTCACTTGGTAAACATTTGCTTTGTTGCTTTGCCCCGTTGCAGATAAGGTGCCGCTGTCTGAAACGGAGCTCTGAACAGGCAATTCCGCATTCCTCCAAGTTCAAAACAAAGGGAAGAGAGGCCTTTTGACTTAAGGAGATTAGGGGGCATTTCTGGAGGTCAATCAGAACTCAGCAACATTACTACCCGTTTACAATGGAACTGCAGCGTCTTACCCAATATGCAAGAGCTGTTAATCCTCTTACTGAGGTGGAGTACCAAGAGCACTCCAGCCAAGCCCTATGTAACTCATCAAACAGGGGAAAAGCCATTCAAATGATGGTCTCTAACAAGAAGATGTTAAATGCTGTTCATTAAATGCAAATGAGCTATTGTGTGAGGTCAAGGATCAAAGTCTTTGTTAAGTGTATTTTCTCCCCGCCCCTCTTCCCCCTCACCATGAAGAAGAGAACTTCGTGGGAACTATTGATGTCAGCTTGGTTTCTGCCAGTCATAAATATGGACACATGGAAAAATTCTTCATCTCTTTGCGGTTTGAACTTATACAGAGCCAGAGACTCTAAAGTGAAGTGAGAGATCCCCCACAGTTATCCCTGGGTTTGCCCTGAAAGACATTTTGAATTGACAGATCTGTCCCTCTTAGGATCTAGGTTGTAACTTATTTGTGTTATATGCCTGCTTGCTTTAACCTGTAAATAACTCTCATTTCCTTTTCCTAACTGTAGACGGTTTATTACAGGATTGGATATAGGCTTTGTCTTTGGTGTAAGATTTAGGGTACCAATTGAGCTGAGATAAATGACTGGTCTCTTGGGACTGGAAGCAACCTGAATCTTTTGTGATTTTTGGTGTAAGTCACCATTTTTTACTAAGTACAGCTTGCCTGGACAGCAAGACAGACTGGAGAACCTAAGGGGACTGTCTGTGACTCTATGATATGACTGACATAGTGATCCAGAAGTTCACATTTGTTACTGGAAAATCTAATTATAGAACATATCACTAGTTTGGGCTGGTGTCTGGTGTTTGACAGTCTTCCTTGAGGTAGGCATTCACAGTCAACAGTCACTCCAGACAATCTGACCGACTGAACTATAACCTATACAAACAAACTCCAAGGTGAAATCCTGGTCTCAGTGAAATTAACAGGAGTTTTGCCATTAATTTTAATGAGTACAGGATTTCATCCATACACTCTATTCATGTTTGAGTTCCATGGTGTTCCTGTTTATAGTATCTTATGGAATTAAGTATGGGAGAACTCATGACTTTTGTAAAAACTCTTTTGACAGAAAGGACTAGATCCACATCTGAATCATAGAATATCAGGGTTGGAAGGGACCTCAGGAGGTCATCTAGTCCAACCCCCTGCTCAAAGTAAGACCAATCCCCAACTAAATCATCCCAGCCAGGGCTTTGTCAAGCCTGACCTTAAAAACCTGTATGGAAGGATATTGCACCACCTCCCTAAATAACCCATTCCAGTGCTTCACCACCTCCTAGTGAAAGAAGTTTTTCCTAGTATCCAACCTAAACCTTCCCCACTGCAATGTGAAACCATTACTCCTTGTTCTGTCATCTGCTACCATTGAGAACAGTGTAGATACATCCTCTTTGGAACCCCTTTTCAGGTAGTTGACAGCAGCTATCAAAATCTCATTTTTCTCTTCTGCAAACTAAATAATCTCAATTCCCCCTGCCTTTCCTCATAAGTCATGTGCTCCAGCCCCCTAATCATTTTTGTTATTCATCTTTCCAATTTCTTCTTGTAGTGGGGGGCCAAAAACTGGACACAGTACTCTAGATGAGGCCTCACCTATGCTGAATAGAGGGGAATGATCATGTCCCTCGATCTGTTGGCAATGCTCCTACTTATACAGCCCAAAATGGCATTTCCTTCTTGGTAACAAGGGCACACTGTTGACTCATATCCAGCTTCTCGTCCACTGTAACCCCTAGGTCCTTTTCTGCAGAATTGCTGCCTAGCCACTCGGTCCCTAGTCTGTACCAGTGCATGGGATTCTTCTGTCCTAAATTCAGGACTCTGCACTTGTCCTTGTTGAAGCTTGTACTCATTGAACATCGTCAGATTAGTGTAAATTGGCACTGCTCCATTGATTTCAATGGTGTTAGTATCACTTAGTGCAGTGGTTTTCAAGTTTTTTTCATTTGTGAACCCCTCAAAAATTTATAATGGAGGTACCGATCCCTTTGGAAATCTTAGAAATAGTCTGCAGACCCCCAAGGGTTTGTGGACCACAAGTTGAAAGCCACAGACTTAATGTATTACTGCTTTAACTTCTGAGTAGAGCTTTAAAAATTGAGAGTTACAATAGCTTACTGATTAGCACCCAAAGTAGGGAGTTAGCGCACCTGAGTTCCACTCCCGTCTATACACTAACTTGCTCTACAGACTTGGGCAAGCATATACCCTCTCTATGCCTCAGTTTCCTCATCTGTAAAATGGAGATAATGCTTACTCTGCTTTGAAAAGTGCTTTGAAATCTACAGAGAAAAAGAGATATTCAAGTATCCATGTAGTTCCTTGTATTAGTTCAGACAGAAGGACATCTGAGTATTATTATTAGATAAGAGAAAAAAATGGCTCAGGGGCTGACTTAAAAGGAAAGATTTCAAGAATTATAAAGACATAGTTTGGTTAAACAAAAGGTAAAAGTGGAGCATGATAAGTCTATACATTTTTTAAGGTGCAGACACTGTGAATAGAGAGTAATCATGGGATGGCGAGGTAGGAGGGAGTACAATTAGGAGTAATGTGATGAAATTTAAGAGTTCAAAGTAGAATTAGATCTGCTTCCAGTGAAGTTAGTGGCAAAACTCCTCTGAACATCAGTGAGATTAGGATCACACCATTGGTCTGCACTGCAGGAATCAGTACTGAGACTATCACCTGGAACTCTCCCCTTAATCATAGCACTTACATTGACTCTTCAAAAAGTATAAATCAAACCATGGAAGAAAAATTACTTTTCCATTATTTTGTGAGTGAAAAGCTGAACTTCTGGGTTTCACTTGACATACTAAGCTTCTCTTCCAGTTCTAGCGGAAAGCACCAGCATTGGCTGATTTTAGTAACAACGTATCAGTCAGTGGATCTCAATTATTTATATATGTTCTGAATATATTGAACTCAAATGTGACAAATCTATGTGACAGGGTACCGGAAGTTTAAGCCAATGCCAATTGAAGAAGATGGACTCTATGTTATACTTACATACCACAGGGATGACAGACAGATAGATGACTGCCATTGTATCTTCGTTTTTTTCTAAAGCCATTCTCAGGTTCAGGGGACCCTGGCAACAGAACTCAAGTCTGGTTCTGTTCACCTAAGAATATTGAGGGCACTGAGCTGGCTCTAAGCAAAATGGGGAGATTCCATTTTAAAAATACCTTCTTATGCCGTTGCTCAGGGTTACTACCAAATACTCACAGTACTCATAGGCACCATCCCCCATCATGCAATTTCATTATTCCCAGAAGTACTGCTTCCAAAAGGCACTTACTACTTGCCCACCGTACTGAGAAAATGATGTAGGAGCACTTTGTGATACAGCAGTGAAAGTGATTAACCTGCATGAGGAGAGAGGCATAGCCATAAAGACATGCCTGGAAGCATTCCAAGGGTTAAATACACTGAGCTAATTAGGCTTCATTTTTAATTTCATCACATCATTAAAGCCATTAGTTTACAAACACATCTGCCTGATGTGAAATCACTCATATGATTAAAAGCAAGATAATATATGGAAGCTGGCTATTAGTAGCTTGATAAAGTGCAGAAGACTTTGGTCTGGGGATGACACAGGATTTCTTGATGCCTACACCAGCAGATCAGAGGCTCCAAAGAATTATGTGCCAGGATTCGGGGGAGTAGAGGATGCTGGAGCTGTTTACATGGTTTGCTGCATCAGCACCCCAGGCAAGTTCATCTTTCCAGCAGCACTGGCGTCCTCTGAGCGTGCTGCAGCTGCTTACAAAAGAAGGTTCATGGGAGGGAAATAATGCTGTTCAGAATGAAGGGTGGAGACACCTAAATAACTGGCATTTGGTCAGCTAGTGGTATGGGATAATCCCTGCTCTGAGCCCCGCAACTGCAGAGTTATTTGTAAAAGCTCATTAGCTGTCCAGACATATGTAAAAAGTTTAATTTCAGTGAAATCTTTGAAACCATAGCAACTGAAAACACCAATAAATGTGAAGGACTGCAGAACGACGACGTTACCTCAGAATGTCAGCAGAAGTATATTCGAAGGCTTACAGCTAAGCCTTGGATTTGTCCAATAACCACTGGGATTCAAGAGGTGAATTATAAGATTTGTATCATAGTTAAACCCATTTACTGAGGGAAATGTAAACAAAACACTGCCCTCTTTACTGACTATTTGTTCAACACCAGGGAATACAATGGGGGATAGTGATAATGTCTATGAATAAATTTAACTATACGTATGCATCCTATTGATAATGGGATTCCTACAAATAAGCTCCCAAGAATCAACAAATCAGCTACAAAGTACATTGCTCTGTATGGTTATAAATATCTATTTTACAGGAGTGTGATCTCACGAGCAGTTAGGTAACAGAGCCACAAAGCAAAGCCAAACAAAGCAGAGCGTTGCTGACACTGAACTGTGAGTGAGATGATGTTCTGATTAGATAAGATCCAAATGGGCTTTCATTATATATTTTCACTCTTTTAGCTTCAAGTGAGAAAAAATGGAATTTACTTCACTCTTGGAAAGGAATGAATTTTGATTTAGGGGGTATCTCACTGCTGGAACTAGACTGAACAGAAAAGGGACTATGTGACACAATGGGTGTGCACGTTCGCCTTTTATGTCTGGAGATTTCCACTCAAATCCTATTGTAATAGGCTGTTTTTGTGTTTATGAGTGATATTGTGCTATTGTTGCTGGCCCATAGAGAATCTCTGAGTCCTACTAATAGGGTTAGCTAAAGGCATCATTCTTTGGCTCAAGCAGGAGAGGCCTGTATTTTTGGATGTGAAGACCTGGGATTCTAGGCCCAGTGTTTGTGCATGTGACGTATATTTATATTTACAGTAAATTCTTAATTTAGCATAAATTCCTGGTGGACACTTACTCACATAAACAATACAAATACAACTCAGTTTAGTACATCTGAGTTTCTGCTTATGAGAAACCCAGGACAACGGATAAGAGATGCTTCAGTGTGGGATTCTGATACCGGATACCCCAGATCAAAATTGAGATTTGTGTACAGAGATTCATAGGGGAAGGTTGTCGCCAGCTCTCACTATATCTAAATCATAGCCAATTCCATCAGCTCTTCACTTTTAAGGGCACCAAACTCATCCATAAAATGTAAGAAAATAAAAATAAAGTTAGCTATATTTCTAGTATGTTACTTACCTTCTTTATCCATTGTTAGTTTATCACTTCAACTTCCTAGGTCAACATTCTGATTGCTGGAACAATCACTCATCCCAGTTAAAGTTACAAAGAGAAGAAAAAGTTCAATAGCAAAATGGGAAGGCAAGTAAGATAATCAGGTTAAAATGCAAGAAATCTGGACATTCTTACATAGCCATTTTCTCATTAAGAGACATGGGGACGGGGGAGGGGAAGCATTTGTAAGTTTTAGAGTTAAATGGAAGAGCGTTCCCAGAGAGAAGCAGCTGAGAAGAGGTGTGATTGATCAAGAACAAGGCTTTATGTAGTTTATCAAAATAGATCAGACTTTGGCAACTCCATGACACTGAGCCGGCTTAACTCTATCTCTCAGAAACATAAACTTCACTCACACAGAGCCTCAGCCTCCAAGGATCTGAAACTGCTAACATCTGAGGATATGCTCTAAATGACTACAAAATATAGTGGCTTAAGGATATTTGTCTCACCTGTTCACATGAAGCTGAGATGTGTAACATTTTCAAAAATACGTACACAGAGATAACCCAGCAAAAGGAGCTGATGCTACTAACCCACAGCTATGTTTGTACCTACAGTTCTCTGAGTAGGTTTCTCTCAAAGTTTGGACCGAATCAAGATTTTAGAATTGGGCTCTGAGGGCTAGACCCCAATCTCATGAAGTAACTGGAAAATTCCCGTTGACTTCAATGACAGCACAATCAAGCTCTTTGTGCATAAAAGAGGATTTAGTGAGGTTATGCAATGATGGGGTGGGGGTGGTTTATTGTTGTTTTGCAAAATACTATCAATTATAGACCATTTTTTTTCTAAACAATACGAGAACTAAGCTTTTATTTAAAATAAAATGCTGGGCAATTCTACATATCAGAGATAATACAATGCACGTCCTGTGGCTCTTGGTTTCTAAGTTACTTAGACCCAAATCCAGAGTCCAACACAAACCCTGAGTAACCACATTGGGCACTGAGGATGTATGCAGGATGGGTAGGAGTGCTCCCACAAGTTGTGGAGTAGCTACATAGCTGTTCTGTGGAGGCTACTCCAACCCAATGGATGTGGTGGATGCCTGTAGCCCTTTAATCAGATTAGAAAACGGGTGATTCTGCATAGTAATGAATACTATGGTTCATCCCATATCTTGCTTACCCCTACACCTATGCATTGCCACACACATAATTCATGAGCAGCTGAGCTCCATGCGGTGCAGGCGTGTGATTGGAACTGAATTGGTCCAGGGCAGAGGGGCCTAGATTTGTTGTGCAATGCTGAGTTCTTAAGAGGCAGTTCATAGGAAGACTGGAATGCCTTAGGATGTTCAGAAATGACAAGGAGATGATTGGTTATGTGGCTCTGGGAAGAAGGATAAAGGCATTTGGGGCTCAACTGGTGCTCTTGTCCATCCTCCCTGTTGAAGGAACATGCCCAGTCAGGAACCATCGAATTGTGGCAGTAAATGCATAGCCATGCAGGTGGTGTTGGCGAGAAGGCTCTGGCTTCTACAAGGAGCTGATGTTCCAGGAAAGAGGATTACGGTGCTGGGATGGGCCCTGTCTATTAAATACTGGGAAGAGCATTGTGATGGGGCGCCTGTCCCACACTGGCCTGTTAGAGGTTAATAGAACTGTATAGCTGTTGCATGAAAAGCAGCCAATAGGAAAGGGGCTGTGAGGAGCAGCCAGTCAGGACTGGGCAGGTCCATATAAGAAGAGTGCAGGGCAGAGTAAGTTCAGTAGCTCCCTGGAGCTCACGGTGGGAAGATCAGGCTCCTAGCAGGAGGAAGGAACTCCAGCACCCTGGACAGAGCAGTGCCACTAGCAGCAACCAGGGTGGGAGACAGGGAGCTAAAGACAGCTCTGGGCTGGTTTGAAGATTTCACAGTCTGAGGCCGTGAGGCAAGGGGAAGTGGCCCAGGGAAAAGTACTGAGAGGTTGGAGGGGATGCAGCATGTGGCTGCCCTCTACAGGGTTCCTGAGCCAGGACCCAGAGTAGTGGGCAAGTTGCATCCCTCCCTCACTGCTGAGGAAATGGCCAGACAATTGGCTGCAGTTGCCACTGTGGGAAGTGGCTATACAGCAGACTGTAGTTCCCCTGGAAGGAGTGAAAACAGAGTGGGCCACAGCTGAATGGCTGTGTCAGGAAGAGGCTGCCATGGTCCTGGGAGTGGATGTGAGTCCTGGAGCAGAAGTGACAGCAGTGAGAAATCTCCAGAAGATAGTTCACTGGCTAGTACAGCTAATTCCCAAGACAGCCAGCAGGAGGCACTAAAAAGGTGAGTCCCACCACATCACAAGCATCTGTGGACATTGTCTGGCTAACCTGATAAGGAGAGCTTTAAACAAGATTCTAAGGGGGATGGTGACAAAAATCTGGCCAATGTGCATGTAGGTTCAAATAATGAAGACAAGGGGAAGAGGATAATTTCTGGATAAGGAACTAGAAACCACAACTGCACTAAAAAGGCAAGAAGAAAAGCAATGAGGCAGTCTGTAAAATATTTTTGATGCCTGTACACAAATGTAAGGAGTATGGGGAACAAGCAGGATGAACTGGAAGTCATGGTCTATTAAGAAAATTATGACTTAATTGGCATTACACAGACTTGGTGGGACAACTCCTATGATTGAGGGATACAGCTTTTTCCAAAAGGATACATATGTGGGCGGGGGGGGGGGAGAAGGTGGTGTTTTGGGTGTCTATTACTGACCACCAAATAAAGAAGAAGTGGACGAGTCATTCTGCAAGCTGGTAACAAGATTTGCTAACGTGAGCTAGTATTAATGGGGGATTGTAAACTTCTCTGATATTTGTTGGAAGACTATTAGAGCAAAACATGACACGTCCTGCAAATTCCTAGCATGTATAGGGGACATAGTCTACCATTGCCTGTCCACTCAGAAGTTGGGGCTCATACAAATTTCCACTCCTAGGTACTCCACTGTTATGCCAGGAGGGGGAATTTCACTTGCAAATGACTATTGTACCGAGCATTAGTCTTACGGTATGATTGTAACACATAGCTGGATGGCCTCACTTCCTGGCATCAGCATGGCCTGTGCTTGGAATCCAGTGCAGATGCAAAAGCACCTCTGTGGGCACGGCCCTGACTCGCAGCAGATCTCCCAAGACCTGCAGGTTTTCAGGAGCTGAGCTGCCTTTCAGTTTTAGGGGGCGAAGCCCCTGATAGAACAATCAAGTGGAAAGTCAGTGAGTCAAAACTTATGGAGTTTCCATTCTCCTTCCTGGGAAACATCCATGTAGGTGATGATTTAGCTCTCCATATAAGCAGGATGCGCATTAATCTTACATCAAAGAAGGAAAATGGCAGTTGAGCGCAATATCATTTCTCCAGCTATATCCAGCTTTTTGCTCAGAGCTCCTGAGACTTTGCAAACTGTATTCAAGTTGCAAATAGTTAGTATTCTAAAGATGTTCATGTCTTCAGACTACATTGCACGCTTTTACTTTGTATTCTGCACTTACCCCACAGTGCAGAACTCTTTGTTCTCCAATAACTTCTTTTTTCTTATTCGGTAACTATGATATTTAATCTTAAAACAGCAGATACAATAATCCTGCTGAAGCTATCAATGCATCACGCATTTCAGAGTTGGTCTGGCCAATGATTCTCTAAAAATGAAGTTTTTGAATTCAACCAAAAACTATTGAGCAGCTGTGGTTTAGTTCATCCCCAAAGCAATGCTGCTGAGGGTGTGGGAGAGTCATTTTATTTCTTACTAATCACAGAAAGACATTACACAAAGCATGCAATTGAAATGATTTTTTTATAAGATTTAATATGAAAATGTATAGTCAAACTAATTGAAATGTCAGATAAAGTCAATTTATAATATATTAAACTTCCTGTTTTCAAGCCAACTCCTTCTCTCAGCTACATAATTGCAAGATCACTGACAAAATAAAAGTTTCAGTATAAGCAATTTAAAAATTAACAACAGTTATTTACAGATTTCTAATTACTGTCAAAATGTCCCATGGTTTGAAAATTCAGCGGAGTGTATTTTACCTCTTTTGCTGACTTCTCTATTTCTAAAACCACCATTTGGAAAATAAGAGATTACTACTGAACTTGTTTTATTATAGCTTGATCTCAGACATTTTTATAAGAACATAGCTTGTTTATGATGTGACAAGGCATGCAGACCACCGCAATGCTTGTTTGCTGGGTTTTTTCTTGACACAGTTGTGGGAAAGTCTGACTCTAAGAGCACCCCAATGCCAGCGGGCACACTGTTATCATGATACTTACCCAAAGGATGGCAAGTAATATATCATTGGGAAACCTAATGACTCACTGATCATTAACATTCCTTCATGGTATATGTATGGTCAGCCCACAAAGGACTTAACAGAGCTGCTGGAAATATGTGACTAAAATGTGTTTAAACCAGGCATGTTAGGGAAGTTGATAAACAGGCTTTCTCCAGACAAAAGGGAGAGGCCAACACTTCACATCAGGTGTAGCCAAATTCGTTTATATTGGCTGTTGTGGGAAGAGGTAATTTTCACTGTAAAAAAAAATCACCAGTGCGGGAGGAACCAGCATGGAGTCCACACCAGCTGGGAAAAGGAACTTTTTCTGGGGATACCCTTCAGAAGAATATATATTAAAATGTATTGGACTATAAAGAGAGGGGGACAGTACCTCTATACTGTCCTTCACCTCAAGAGACAAAGGAACCAAACACTCTGAGCTCTGTGAAGGGCCTTGGACACAGAGCCTGATCAACTATGCTGGAAAAGAAACTTGGTGAGAAACAGTTCTTTGATCAAGAGACTTTGGTTTGTTAATCGAGAAGCATAGTCTTATGTTTGTAACCATTTCTATCCTTACTCCTGAAACCTGATATCACATAAACCTGTGTCCTTTTTATTAATAAACTTACTTTACTTTAACTACAATCCAATTCAGTACTTTGATTGAAAAAGAGTGTTAACCAGATAAGGTAGCAAGCATCTCTCAGTACTGTCTCTTTAAAGGATCAGCAAATTTGATAAAGTTTTGTGAGTGTTACAGTAAGGAGGAGCAGTGCACTGCAAAAAGACTTCTCTGAGGAACTTGGGGTTTATTGATTATTACCTGCTTGGCATGGTTTGGATGGGCAGAGTCTGCTGGCAAGGCAGACAAGCTGGAGTGTCAGGGAGCTGACGTACTTTAGCAGCAGCAGAACGCTCACTTGCTGAGGCTGAGAGGGGCCACAGTTTTGGGAACCCCAGTAGAATGTCACAGTAAAATACAGGACCAGATTATGGAGGCACAGCATCTGGCATAAATCAAACTCACTCCTGTTTATAATGGTTTTCTACAGAACCACCAGTGAACTGCTCTGCTTTCCTAAGATTGGCTGAGGGTATAGTAATCTGTTTGCTCTGTCTGTTGCCACCCTGCCTCTGCTCCACTGCCTCTGCAGTGGGATAGCATAGGATGGCCAACTCTGGCCCAATGCTGGGAGAATTTCCCAGAGGGCCTCTCTGCCTTGTTTATGGCCCCGGTGCACTCTCAGAGTAAAGGACCCCCAACAGGGAGCCTAGAACATAGCTGGCTGGTTTTAAAGGTGCTGGCCTTATAGCGATGAACAATAGTGGTGCCACTTCAACGTTTATTCCCTGTACATTCTCCGTGCTAATTGGGACTGTAATAAGCTCATATCTCCTGTGGATCAGGGACAGAGTGGGACCTGTAACATGCGCATTAATGACTTCCTACAAGTATGTGAGTAACTCACTTTCCACAAGCATTTGTGCTACTATAGTTTGACTGCTTGAACATTTGCAGAAAGTGAATACAAAAGGGCCCTGGACAGGGCAGAAATGAGTTCATGTTTTTTAGTTGAGTAAGGATCTGTGGCTGTATCTTTGCACTTGGTAGTTCTGATTTAAATTAGCAATTTTGCTAAAGTCACATGTTCCCTCACCTTTCCCAAACAATCTCGCACCAAACAAAAAATCAGACTGAGAATGAGATTACACAGCCAGGGTCTCATGTTGAGCTCTGTCTCATCTTGTTTTGGCAGCATGGTTATTAGCTGGTGGAGCAGTATGAATTCTGAAGGTCACCGGTAGGTCAGGATAATTCTTGGCAGCATTTCTGCTTGTTTTTTAGCTCAAACATAATGGGCAAACAGCAGTCAGTTCACAGCTATGACCCTAGAGTAGCTTGTTTGCCAGAGTTTGACTTTCTGGCAAACAGCTTGATGCTGCATTTAATAAGTAACACATAACTTTATTTGAAAGCTTTAGATATGTTCTTTACACTGTACGCAAGTTGACCAACATTTCTCTCATAAACATCCCGATTTCAATAGTTTATAGCACAGTCACAAA
This sequence comes from Dermatemys mawii, assembly GCA_007922305.1. Classification (NCBI taxonomy): domain Eukaryota; kingdom Metazoa; phylum Chordata; order Testudines; family Dermatemydidae; genus Dermatemys; species Dermatemys mawii. Next base: position 29,096,424 of record ML677352.1, read on the forward strand.
TATTAAATCTCTACTGGAACTTGGTTCACAGACAACCAGGTCTAAGAGCTTAAATTAAAAAATTCGATGCCCTTGTATTTTCTACTTCTATTGTGGCCTGGATGTGTACTCAGATAGCAAGGACAGCTTCCATATCTGTATCAAGGGCTATATATAACTCCAGAACAACAATATTATTAGCACTTGTGGGGGGCTTGCATTACTTTGAGACTGTTTTGTTCTAAGAGCAATTTCCCCAAGGGAAATTATGGAAGCCACGTGTAGCAGGGTCCCTGCAGGGCACTCCTGGCTCCTGCCCCCGCTGGCTGAGAAAGTCACACAGAGACCTTTAGGTGCCGTGCCCACCTGATGCTTTTATTTACAGGCTGTATTCCTACCACTTTTCCACCATACAAGTAGTCCCCTTCTTGCATACCTGCCTCTGCATACTTCCACTGCATGCATCCCACAAAGTGGGTATTAGCCCACGAAAGCTTATGCTTCGATACTTTTGTTAGTCTTTAAGGTGCCACAGGACTCTTTGTTGCTTCTGCAGATCCAGACTAACACGGCTACCTCTCTGATTCCCCTTCATGCAGTACACCAGCAGCAGAGAGGGGCCAAGCTCTCTCTTTCTGCTTCCCCTCACTGCTTTTCCTCTTTCTATCTCCCTCCCTGGCTTCCTTTCCCTGGGGCACTCATCCAGCCCCAGCCTGCTAAGGCAGCAGTTGTTCAAGCTTCCCCAACCAGGTGGTCTACCCAGCTCCAATTCACCTCCCTTAACTGGAGCTGGAGTGAGAGAGGGTTGGCCAAGCAGTTTTCTGCCCAGCACCCTGTCACGTGACATAAACTGGGACATTTAAAATAAGACTGGATGAGACCCTAGTAATTGGACAACAGGAAACAATGCTGCATTGGTTGGGACATAAATTCATAGATTTGTAAGAACTTGGGGGAACCACTATGATCATCTAGTCTGACCTCCTGCATAACAAAGGCCATAGGACTTCCCTGAATTATTTCCTGCTTCACGGTTAATAACTGTAGCTGAACTAGAGCATATCTTGTTTTTCTTTAAAAAAAAAAATAGTCATGACTTTCCTGGGTCATGTTGCTGCACCTGCTCTGAGGGTGCAAAGCAGCTGAAAGGCCAGTTTCACTGGCTACCTACATGCTCCTTTGCACCTGGCCCAAAAACTCTATGGCACCTGTATGTCAGATTTCTAGCACAGGAACCATTTCCAAGGAGAAAAGAAGGGTGGGTGGGGATCTCTGAGCTCTGGCTGTTCTCAGCTGGAATGGCCCCTTGGTACTGTGGGCAGCCTGACTGCTCTAATTGACACCAGACTCCGGCTCTGGGACAGCAGTATATCTACTGGTTAGAACAGGACCTGGGAATCTAGCTGACCCTTTAGAGCTGACTCTTACTCTTCTACTCAGTGACTTACTGTGAAAATGTGAACAAGTCACATAACTTGCCTATGCCTCAGTTTATCTCCTTATACAATGGGGATAATAATTATTCCATTGCAGACCTGAAAGAATGCTTGGGTGATTCAATCCATGTGCATGAAGTGTCTTGAGCTCCTCAGAGGAATGGAACTATATGTGTGCAAAATGAAGAGACGTTGACTACAATGACAAGGGGCTCTATTGTGCCTTTAAAGTAGAGCTCCTGCCCCGTTGTGGGGCTGAGCAACACTTTTCAGAGCGCCAGGAAGCACAGCTGCTTTGCCACCCTTGAAGAAGGTTCATTGTCTGGTCAGCTCTGCTGGCGGAAGCATAGGGGGATGGTGGTGGGGAAACATGCCATGTCCCTGCACTCCTTGCCACAGAGAGATTAATACTGGCACCTGCTCTAACTTTCCATAGCCTTTGTGATCATGGTAATGGAAAGGACACATTGCGGCCAGTTGCTCTGCAATTGCAGATGAGTGGAGGCAAAGGATGGCACCATGCCTCCTACCTTAGCTGTCCACGTTCAAAAAACACAATACCCACCGCCATGCAAATCGTGATGCTGTACCTTTTTTGCAATAAAAATTTCTTAAGGATTTTTAGCATGCACTCCTATCACACATGCCCACCACAGGCATTGAGCTAATAAACCATAACAGCTCCATAACAGATCTGTTACTGTCTATCGACTCAATGATCCATGAAATAAAAAATCCAACAGTCGACTCTGATCAGAGAGAATGAAGCCCTTTTAGAGTACTGATAGACACTCACAAACCTAGTACATGTTTAAAAGGGGAGGGCAGTTTGTAAGCACTGCAAAAAACATTAGTATGCATCTTCTCAAAATCTAAAATCATACTAGTAATTAATACAAATTTTGAAGCACTTCTAATCTTATATTCTCACAACACTGGCTATATCACAATATTCTGTATTCATATGCTGATGTGATAAATCTTGGGGAGACTTTTTCCCCCCGGACTTATCCTTATTTATTTATTTTTGGATTGTCATATAAAATTGTCTTTTTAATAAAAACCAAAGTATTTCAGCAGCAAATCACCAAAGCTAAGAGACATGTTATGGACCAAAGTCTGCCTTTAGTTAGGCCTCAGTCCTGCATTCTGATCTGCAGGGTGATACTGGCTGTGCCCATAGAAGACCATGTGCTCATCAATGGCAGGATCGGGGTCAGAGGTATGTCGGTGTCTAATCCTGAGTCACTTTGGATGAATGCAATGAAATGTGATGTCATTGGACTCTGGGATTGTTTGTTTTTCCTTTTTCACCTAAATGGAAGTCAAGGCTGTGATGGGAAACCTGCAGCCTGTCAGGGTAATCCGCTGGTGGGCACGAGACAGTTTGTTTACATTGATCGTCTGCGGGCGCAGTTCCCAGTGGCCGCAGTTCACCATTCCCGACCAATGGGCCTCAGGGATGTGCTTGCCTCCACTTCCCGCAGCTCCCATCGACTGGGAACGGTGAACTGTGGCCACTGGGAACTGCAGGCAGCGATGCCTGCGGACAGTCAAAGTAAACAAACTGTCTCACAGCCTGCCAGATTGCCCTGATGAGCCGCAGGATGCCCACCACTGCTTTGTGATATTCAGCCTCGACCTATATAAAGATATATCATATATGTGCATAGCTGTTAGACTTGATCAAATTTCAGAGGGGTGTGTGTGTGTGTCTATGCACATGCTAATGAAAAGTGCACAGGCATGTGTACCTGTGCAGAAAATAATGAATGCACAAGTGGAAGTCAAATTAAGGCCCCAGAGAAAATCAGACCTTAAGAGTTATTGTAACAAGTTTCACTTCATATCATGAGTAGAGCTGGACAGAAAATTGAATTTTCATCCTGAATCAGAAAAAAAAAAATCAATGTTTCTAAATTTACTGGAAAACAAAAATTCCAAACATTTTGTTTCAGAAACATTAAACATAAGAATAGCCAGACAGAGTCAGAACCTGGTCCATCTAGCCCCAAGATCCTGTCTTCTGACAGTGGCCAGAAGCTTCAGAGGGAATGAACCGAACATGGCAATTATCAAGTGATCCAGCCCCTGCTACTGGCAATCAGAGGCTTAAGGACACCCAGTGCATAGGGTCCGTCCCTGACCACCTTGGATAATAACTGTTGATAGACCTATCCTCCAGGAACTTATCTAATTCTTTTTTGAACTCGGTTATACTTTTGGCCTTTACGACATCCCCCGACAAGAAGTTCCACATGTTGACTGTGTACTCTGTGAAGAAGTATTTATGTTTGTTTTAACCTGCTGCCTATTAATTTCATTGGATGACACCCTGGTTCTTGTGTTATGTGAAAGGGTAAATAACACTTCTTTATTCAGCTTCTGCACACCATTTATGATTTTATAGACCCCCTTAGTTGGCTCTTTTCTAAAACGAACAGTTCCATTCTTTTTAATCTCCCCTCATATGGAAATTGTTCCACACCCTTAATTATTTTTGTTACCTTTCTCTCTTTCCAATTCTAATATATCTTTTTTTGAAATGAAGTGACCAGAACTGCACAGTGTTAAATGTGTGGGCACATCAGTGATTTATATAGTGGCACTATGATATTTTCTATTTTATCATCTATCCTTTTCCTATTGTCCCTTAACGTTCTGTTAGCCTTGTTGACTGCTGCTGCACATTGAGCAGATGCTTCAGAGAACTATCCGCAATGACTCTGAGACCTTCTTCTTGAGTGGTAACAGCTAATTTAGACCTCATCATTTTGTATGTACAGATGGCATTATGTTTTCCAGTGTGCATTACTTTACATTTATCAACATTTAATTTCATCTGCTATTTTGTTGCCCAGTCACCCAGTTTTGTGAGATCCCTTTGCAACTCTTTACAGTCAGCTCCAGCCTTAACTATCTTGAGTAATTTTGTATGGTCTGCAAGCTTTGCCACCTCATTGTTTACTCCTTTTTCCAGACTGTTTACGAATATGTTGAACAGCACTGATCCCAGTACAGATCCTTGGGAGATGGGGACCTCGCTATTTACCTCTCTCCATTCTGAAAACTGACCACTTTTTTCTATCCTTTGTTTCCTATATTTTGACCAGTTACTGCTCCATGAGAAAACTTTCTCTCATCTCATGAGTGCCTACTTTATTTAAGAGCCTTTGGTATGGGACCTTGTCAAAGGCATTCTGAAAGTCCAAATAGACTATATTGACTGGATCTCCCTTATTCACGTTTGATGGCACCACCAAAGAATTCTAATAAATTGGTCAGGCAATAAATTAGTCCTTTTACAAAAGCTGTGTTAATTCTTCCCCTATGTATCATGTTTATCTGCATCTTTGATAATTCTGTTCTTTGTAATTTCAACCAGTTTGCCTGGTACTGAAGTTAGACTTATTGGCCTGTAATTGCCAAGATCGCCTCTGAAGCCTTTTTTAAAAAATCAGCATTACATTAGCTATCTTCCAATCATCTGATACAGAGGGTAATGTAAGTGATATGTTATATACCAGAGTTAGTAGTTCTGCAATTTCATAAACAAAAAAATACTCATAAATAACATATATTTTAAAATGATAGTCAAAACTAAACATTTGATCTTATCAACATAAATCATTTTGGTAATTTTCCACTGAAAATACTGATGAAACGCATTCCTTTAAAACGTGTTTAATCAAATCAGCATTTTTTGATAGAAAACTAGCGGTGAGCACGGTTTATATGAGGACTTGCCACTAGAGGGGGATGCAATGCACACTTTACAAGAATGTCACATTATCTCTGAATTTTTCTTCATCTATGAGTTGCTGTGCTTTTAAAGATATACATTAGTTATACCCTTCAGTTGCACTTTTTAAATTTAATTGAACACGTTCATTTTAGAGAGATACTTCAAATTATATTTACTTCACCAATAATAAGTAGTGCTGATAGAAGCAAAGTAAACAGTTAACAAGCCTAGGAACTGTCAGAGTAGATAAAACCATGTTTTTGCCAACTACTTTATCATAGACCGTATTGTAATTTTCTGATAGTTTTACACATCACTAATACTTGTCAGTGCTTTTCTGGACCAAACGCTTAGCACACAGTGGGTGTTCTGTGGTGTAACTGCTTTTAAAAAAAAACATAAAAAGACCACCAAACCCTCAGTCCCTCCTCCCTCCAAAACACATGCACACTACCCTTTAATTGTCAAAAGGAAAAAAAGAGAGATCTTCTCTTTCTCACAATCTCTTATCCCCACAGGATGACAGCGAGCAGTGAATGGAATCAGTCTGTTTGACACTCTTGGCTACATCCCTCAAAGACAGACACATCCTGTGATCACTTACACTTACAAGACACTACTGATTTTAAGAGCATTGTGATACTGTCGGTAGGGCTTAGCAAATCTTCAAAAAATTAATCTCATTTGAAGATCTATCTTTCCCCCACAACATCAGTGCTAGTGTCCTGACTTTTAAATATTTCAGGGTACTTAAAGCAACACTGTTAGCTGTATTCCTTCCTCCTCTGTGGTGCTTTCCCACAGAGGGTAGGGACTATAGAAAAGGGCAGTGGCCTCAGAGCTGAGGTGATTCATTCCATGGTGCCTACACCTTATAGAATTAGGATGACCATATTTCCTATGCTAAATACTGGACACCTGGTAAAATTACTCATATTCTGGCGAGTTCAATGGCAATCAATCAGAACTATACAGTGCAAACATTCAAATTAACATCAAGCTGACTGGGCCCCTCTTAAACAGAAGTACTTTGTAGTTGGATTCTTTGTATTTACCTTCTTATCTTTAAGGCTTTAGGGTTCACATGGGAAGGGTGACACACACCCCTCCCTACACAGTCCCATACACCTCTCTGACACAGGAGGGAGTGGGTGACTGACCTAAGTGAACCCCCCTGCTCAGCGTTCTTGGCCCTTCATGCCTGGCTTGGCCCCCGGGATGGACCTGCCTCTTCTGGGGCCTGGCACGTGTCTTCCCGAGGCAACGCATGGGGGGTGTGGACACAGGGTCACATGCTCCCCTCCCCAGATTTCTGCTAGGGTTCACACCAGAATGTGGCCAGCAGCAGCCTTTCGGTGCTGTGTGGAAGGGAAGGGGTAGGAGCTGCTTCCAGCCACAGGGGAGGAGGAGAAGGAGGAGGAAGAGATGAACTGGCTCATGTCTTTGCAGAGTTCATCTCTTCTCCCCGCTCCCCCCTCCCCTATCTGGCTAGAAGCAGCTTGTCCCTTGCTGCCCACACAGTGTGAAAGGCACCTAACTCCTCCAGGCTGCTGCTAACCACCGACATAACCCAGCCGCCTCCAGCTACAGCACGGACAGGAAGAGGTTAAGCTCTAAGGATGCATTGTGCACCAAGGCCCAGGGAACCTGACTGGAGGGGCTTTATGGAGCCTGGCCAGAGAGGAGGCTCAGCCGGGGAGGGTGTCTAGGGGATGGAGCAGCCTTGCTCTTCTTGGGGGCAGGACCCAGGGCAGGATTGGGGGTGGTGGTGGTGCAGAGAGTGCTAAGCCCCTGCTCCGGGGGCTGCTGTGGAGCCTATAGGTTTGGGGCAGGAACAGGCTGGAAATTGCTTCCCCCCACTCCAGAGCTGAGCAGCAGAGAGGATTCCCCATGACAGCGCAGTATGGGGCTTTGGCACAGGCAGGGCTTGGGTCCTCCTGGACCGTGCCCCAGACTGGAGGGTCTCAGGATTTCCTGGGGCACCAGCCCAGCCAGAGGCAGGGGAGAAGGAAGGCTGGGCAAGCTGTTGGTGAGCTGAGCACTCTGACCAGGGGCTGGTTCTCCACACAGCGCTGGGAGTGTGACAGTGAGAGGGGAATCAGGGAAAGGGCCGATGGGTGGGCAGCTGAGGCGACACGTAACTGGCCACAGCCTGGTCATACTCAGCAGGCACCGCAGCTCGCAACGCACATCTGGTTCCAGCTGGAAATGGGACGGAGCCCTCCTGGCCAAGAACCACTGGACTGAGTTCCTCCCCCGCTCCCACTCACCGCTGGTGGGCAGGCAGCTGATGAGAAGGAATTCGGCCAGCAGCAGCACCCATCAGCACTGATGTGGGGGGAGAGAAAATACGGGACAATTTTCCCATCTTAAAGAAAAATTTGGGACACCTGCAGGAGCGCTTAAATATGGGACTGATCCATTAAAAATGGGACATCTGGTCACCCTATATAGGATCTATAAAAGGCTCTATTTTATAAAACTTCTATGATCTATAAGAGGAGACACAGCAGTGGGTTCTACTACGCCCTGTGAGTTGAAATATCCTGTCAGAATGTAAGATTCAAAGCTGGCATAGTGTAGTGCCGGGGTGGGCAAACTATGGCCCACAGGCCACATCCAGCCCGTGGGCCCATCCTGTCCAGCCTGCTTGAGATCCTGGTGGTGGGGGCTGCCCCCGGCCCTGCCCCTGCTCTTTCTCTCCCCCACATCCCCCTTCTCCTGCAGCCTCAGCATGCCATGTCCAGGAATGGCCATGGACAATACTGCAGCAGCGGGGCCTGAGCTCCTGCCGCTCAGAGGAGCATGGTAAGGGGGCGGGGCTAAGAGCTCCAGTGGGTTGCATGACCTCCAGACATGCTGCTTGAGTGGCATGGCAAGAGTCCCGGGGGCAGTGAGGGAACAGGGAGCAGGAGGGGTTAGATGGGACAGAGGTTCTGTGGAGGGGCAGTCAGGGAACAGGGAATGGGGTGTTCAACAAATTCGAGATGCTGAATTATTGACCAGTTCCTTAACATCAGATCAACAAGCTAGGCGTGCTGAGCCAATGATCTCAAAAGTGCCTGTGCTGTGACATCATCCCATCAAGCCCGAGTTGTTAAAACAAAGACCACACAGAAGACCATTACTGGAATACCATGACCAGCTCTGGGGCCCACACTTAAAAAAAAAGACATTGAAAAACTGGAGAGGGTCCAGAAAAGAGGAACAAGAATGACTTTGAGGTCTTGAAAATTTGCCTTACAGTGTAAGAATTGTAAGAATCTCAATCTTTTGGCTTATCTAAGAGAAGGTTAAAGCACAACTTAATCATAACCAATAGGTATCTAAATGGGGAGAACATTTCTGATAGTAGAGAGCTCTTTAACCTAGAAGACAGATGCATAACATGAGCCAATGTCTGGAAGCTGAAAGTAGACAAATTCAAATGTGAAAAAAAATGCAAATTTTTAACAGGGAGGTTAACCAACCATTGGAACAACTTAGCTAGAGATTCGATGAATTATCTGCCAGAAGAACAAGGAGTCCAGTGGCACCTTAAAGTCTAACAGATTTATTTGGGTATAAACTTTTGTGGGTAACCCCCCGCACCACTTCTTCAGATGTATGGCATGAAAATTACAGATGCAGGCATAAATATACTGACACATGAGGAGAAGGAAATTTTATCACTTGAAGTTTTTAAATCAAGATTGGATGTCTTTCTAAAAGATCTATATTTAGATCAACCAGAAGTTTATGGCGGTATTACACAAGAGGTCAGTGATCCTTTCTGGCCTTAAAGTCTAGGAATCTACCTGAACAAGTACAATTTAGCAGTTGCAAGTCCCAAGTACTGGAAAATGGTACCTCCCAAATGCAGAAAACAATGTTGTTCCAGTCACTGCTGTATACAAACAGCTTACCTTGAATCTTAGGTCTGGTCTACACTCTGCGGTTAGGCTGACAAAAACTTCTTTGTGTTGACCTAGCTGTGGAAGTGTTTTCACTTAAATTGGGCTTCTGCTGACATAAGGGTCTCTCTATGCCGATACTGTAATATCACCTCTCAGAGCAGCGCAGAGCCACAGCTGATCTAATTGACACAGTGTCAGTGTAGACCAGGGGTGGGCAAACATTTTGGTCCGAGGGCCACATTGGGATTCAAAATTGTGCTGAGGGCCAGGTAGGGAAAGCGGTGCCTAGCCAAACAGCCTGGCCACGCCCCCCCTATCCGACTCGCACTCACTTCCCTCCCCCTGACTACCCCTTCAGAGCCCCTGACACATCCATCCCCTACCCCACTCCTTGTCCCCTGATTGCCCCCTCCGGAGATCCCCTCACTGTAACTGCCCCCCCTGGATCCCACCCCGTACCTAAGCCCCCCTGTCCTTGTCCCATGATCGCCCCTTCCAGTGACCCCCCACTCTAACTGCCCCCCCAATCCCCTCATCTAAGCACCCATGCTCTTTGTTCCCTTACTGCCTGCTCCCGGAACCCACTCACACTAACCACCATCCCCAGGGAACCCACCCCCTATCTAAGCACCCTGCACTTTGTTCCCTGACTGCTCCCTCCCGAGACCCCACACCCACCCTCACCACCACCCAAGCCGCCCCCACCCCTGTTCTTACCTTGCTCAGCTGGCCTGGCCCCGGCAGCTAGGCCTGGCACCCCAGAACTGCGGGGCCACCACAGCTCCGCCCAGCATCTCTGGCGGGAACTTGGGGCCCCGCGGCTAGGCTGGCGCACCGGGGTGGGAGTGTGTGGCACCGCAGCTCCCCCTGGCTGGGCCCAGCGGGCGGGGCGGGGAGCGTGGGCTCCCGCGGCTCAACCCAGCACCCCAGGCAGGGAGCACGGGCCCTGCGGCTCAGTCTGGCACTTCAGGCGGGAGCGTGGGGCCCTTCAGCTTGCTTGCCTGACCCCTGGGCGGGGAGGAGGGGACTACTGGCACCACTCCCCCTGCCGAGCGCTCGCGGGCCGGATAAAAATGACCGGCGGGCCACATGTGGCCCGCGGACCGTAGTTTGCCCACGCTTGGTGTAGACACTGCATTGCTTACATTGACTGTTACTGGCTTTCAGCAGTTGTCCCACAAATCCCCCACAGTGACAGTACAATTGATACACGAGGATGGACACCGCCAAGACAAGGAGCGGGCGTGTGCACACACATGTGATTTAATAACTGCAGGGATGGTATGGTGATGTAAGTTAGGTTGACATAATTTTGTAGTGTAGACATGGCCTCACTTTGTTTTACAGGTTTTTTTAGGGTTACTCTGGCTTCACATCTAGCTCAAAAACAGTGAAGCTCTGATGTGAATTCTTTTTATAGGAGAAGTAAAAGTTGAATGTTTAGACATCAGGCTCTCCTGATATCCATACTGTAAGGGACAGGAAAACTCTCAATTGTGAAAAATAACGTGCAATTCCTTTCAAATAAAAGAAAATTACTTGTTAGGATAAAAGGAAATCTGTTTCACTTTAGTGTATTCATATCTTGACTCCATTTAAATGTCCCTTATTCTTCACTGTGTGGTGGATCATTACAACTGCAATGCAAAGTGATATATGGTTACATCCTGCAAGGAGCTTGTCATTTAATAGGATATTATTCTATCCAGACTTCTGATGTGAGCTATAGTACATACTGACTTCATCAATGTGTGAATTACTTTTCTGGTAATATTGACTTTTCTGCAAAACTATACAAGTGTGGGCAGAATAGTCTTCACATTAAAGAGTCCAGCTTTCAAAACAGTTAAAAACAGTTTCTGTGCTCTCCTTTTGACCCCGGGCAATGTTCCTGAATTACAAATCTCAGGACTGTAGACAGCTAAAAAGATAGGCTAAATAAATCAGGTAAACCACTATCTGACATTTGATTTCTACACATGGCCTGCATTGACTTCAGTGGGAGTTGTGGGTTTTCAGCACCTCTGAAAATCAGGCTGCTTGTTCAAGTGCATAAATATTCATTAATTGTCTAACTCTAGGCATCTAAGTTTGAAATTTGGTTGTAATTCTTAGTTTCATGCAAAGAAACTAGGTTAATAAACCATTAATGTGAATACAATTTCTCAAAACTCAGAAAATTCAGTGTTAAGGTTTCTGGTCACAACCTGTGCGCTAGTCTGTTTAAGGGAGGGAACAGACTAGAAATCAGAGCATAGCTACAACTCTAGGTTCCTATTTCTGGCCCTCTCACTAATTCCGTGTGATCCTTGGTAACTAATTTTTACCTTCCTCTGTCTCTTTATTGTTCAGGTGTGACATGGGTTTAAAAATACATATATCGTAACTGGGGCAGGAAGCTTAATGATTGTTTGTATTGCACCTCCAGATTCTTAGAGGGAGAATGCTATAGAATTATTAATATTTTAGCAGGGGAAGGTTCAAGAGGGCAGATAAAGAAAGATACAAAGCTACCATTCCGCCAGTTTGCTCCAGTTCACTACAGTAGCATTTGCTGGGGTATCACTTGCTGTTTGAAGAGCTATGATCATGTCAGATTTCCCCCTCCCCCAATGATCTTAAGATGTTTCATCTTGACTTTTTATTTTCTTCTCTCTATCCTTCTGCCTCCCGAGGGATCAATCACTAATCAGCAGTAGGGATGTTTATTTCTCCTGTGTGCACCATGAGAGAATGGGATTGATCCATCACTTCATCCTTTTTTCCCTCAGTAGTACTGCGTCATTGTATTCTGTGAATACATGTTGGCACCAGCATAACTTGAAGATGACAATTGAATGGACCCTTACATATTCCTATGAGTAGGATGAAACAGCAAAAAGACGACTGTCCAAGTAAATGTCTGTGTTCCACCCAGTACTTTATATCAAGTCACAAGAGATTGGATTGGGGTGAGGGAGATACATGGGGAAATATTCCAAAGGAAGGCTTACAGTTTACACTTAGATCATCCATTTGGAATAATTCCCCAGGGTTGGTAGGATGGAATAGAAGGATGCACGCATTGCTACCAAAATTATCCTGAAGGTGATATGAGAACTAACTCATTCACTCAAATGATTTGCTAGCCATGGGACAAACCCTGAGAGGTACTGAACACATTCAACTTCCACCGACTTCTCAGAATTTGCAATATTAAAATTGAAATTACTGCATTTGCAGGTTCATAGTACTTCATTATTAGCTTAAACTGTTGCTGCTAAAGCATATAGCATAGGTTTTTATATGTAAATAAAAGAATGGTGGTAGTTTAGGGAAACGCTACTAAATCTAAGAATACTGGGTTCACTGAAAGACTTGATAGATCATATTTACTTCCTATTATACTAGCAGAAAGACTGGACAATTAATTTTTTCTCTCGGTAATCTTTGAAGAAGCTTTAGAAATTCTATCTTTCTAGGAGAGATTTTGTAAAAGCACATAAAATAAAAAATGGAAGGCAAACTTGTGAAGAGCAGATACTGGGGATTAATACAACTACAGCTTTGATTGTTTTTCTTTGTTTGTTTTTGGCTCTATGTTTGATCAAGATAAAGCATTGCCAACAGCCAAATGAAAAGAAAACTCTGCATGTTCAAAACAAAACATTACATATATCCCATTCTGAAAAGATCTGTTCAAACATTTTGTCAAAAATTTGTGAAGTCGGGTTAACACTGCAATCATTATTTTATATGCAGCACAAATTAGGATAATTTTAAAAAGGCATTTATGACACACTAATGATCGGGAAAAGAATCTGCATGCATAGATGGAGTTAGAATACTATTCTATTCAGATGTTTATACTACACTCATCACACAGTGTCTTAGCACCTTCCAATAGAGCATTAAGTAATGTCAGGTATTGTTTGTTTTCTCATCCTTAGAGGAAGAAGCAAGCATAGTAGAATGCCTTGTCTTGGTAGGATTTTGCCAATATTATTTATACCTGTTTTTATGTGTTTATGCTAGAGAAAGCAACGTCCAAGAGAGGTGTCTTGCCCTTCGAGCACAAAGTGATGAGGTATATGCTAGTCCTCAGCTGCCAGGGGAGTTAATTCAAGACAAGCTTCACCCTTAGAGTTAAATGTCGGGGGAAGAGGGCAGGATCCACAGAGTAGCGAAGTTTTTAGCTTTGGGGCTTCAACCCCACCTGCCTCTGCAGAGTGCTTTGTGCCACAGAAGGCTCTGCACTGATCCCCCAAATCCTGCACAGCAGAATCACGGTAGTCCTGTTACTAAGCATTCCTCTGTACCCATAGATTCCCAACGTAGGAATCACGTGAATGTGCCTACATCTCTCCCTCTCTCATATACACACATATATATTATATATGGGTTGCTTGAAATGTTTCCAACAAAAAAAATATCAAAAATGAAGTTTAGTTGAAAAATGTATTTTTGTCTAAATGTGTTGTTTTTGGGAGTCTTTTTGCATCCTCCTGATCCTGCGCTCCTCTGGGGGAAAACAAGACCCCAGGGGTAATTTGGACAGTCTGGAAGGGCTGTCTGAATTATAGCACCTTCTCTGAGACTGCCCTATAAGCTGCAGCACTGCCCGGAATCTCTGCCATACTGCATATTGCAGCCCTGCCCCAACACACTCCTCTCACTCCCAGGTCAGCCCTCCCCTGGCACACTTCCTACATCAATGCTTTATGGGGCTCCAGAGAAGGCATCCTTATGGCAGTTTTGCTCATTTCCTGAGCTGGAAGTGGGGCTTTTAGAGCCTTTCCACAGTGCTCCAGCTTTTTTCTGTCATGAATGGGCCAGTGTGGGAGTCAGGATCCTCCCCCTCCTGTATTTCAATAAGCACTCTGTTTTGTCAGAGAAACTCAAACATATTCACTTGACTGATTCTCAGAAACATAGGAGAAAATAAAACACTTCAAAGCCTGATGCGGGAAAGTAACCAAATGAGTATGTATCAAATAAAGGATTATTCTTATTTGTGAGGACCTTTGTGTCTGAAAACAGAAAGGCTACCTACTGAGCTAACGGTGAGTCTGCTTTGTCTGTCAGTAGTCATTCTAGAATAGTCTGGGGGAACAAACAGGGATGTATTCCAGATGCCTCTTGTGCTTAGTGATCTCCTGTCCCAGCAGTGATAAGCTTTTAAAGAGACAGGCCTCAAGCCAAGCCCCAGATATAAGTACCTTCCTGAAGTAAGGAGGTGGTCACTGGGCCTGATTCTGCTCTTGCTTGTACTGTTTTTGCCACAGTGAAACTCCTGATTTACAGCACAATGAGTGAGAAGAGAATCAGGTTCCCTTTCTTTGCAATGAACTGAAATTAAGTTCCTCGAGTTGAATGCTGGCTCCACTGAATTAAATGGGGCCAGGATTTCACTCTAGATCCCAGCATCTCTGGGGTTCACCCAGACCCTCCTCTCCTACAGGCTCCGTGTAACTCCCATTAAAGCCCAATAGTTACTCATAGCTGTGATGGATGGGTGAGAATAGTGCCCTGAACATTAGAACCATATTTAGTTTTAAAGCCAGGCATTATCAAGTATATTTGGACTAGTACAGTTGTACTTTCCCCAAGCTCACAGCTCCCATGACTTCAACTGAAACATTCTGGGACTCCCACGGATTTCTCATCCCAGAATGCACTCATACATCTGTAAAGTGTTAGTTTGCAAATGCTCTGAACCATTCTGCAGCTGACAAGGGGAGACGTGAAAGAGGATTATAATGGCCTGAAGAGGATGCTGGGCAATGCCCACTGGATAAAAGTTCCATAAGTAAGTCAACTTCCCAGATGATACTTAAAATACAACTCAAGAGCTCTTTACCTTTTCCCTCTCAGAACCTGATCCTAAAAGTTGCTGAGCGCTAACAGCTCTCCCTGAAGTCAACATGGTTTCTTAATGATACTCAGCAACAGGGCCCCAGCGATAACATTTTCAGACACTCACAGCAATATGTTTGAATACATGGCTATAAAGCAGAGAACAGTATTCTCCTACTAATGACTATAACTTTGTTATTACCAAACTAAATTCTTTCAAACAAGGCAAAGCACATTCTCCCTTGTCAAGGGGAGTATGTATACAACAGGAAAAGCTTCAGTATTTAAAGTTGAACTCTAAAAAGTGATTACATGAAAACATCTTCTTATTCATCAGATCCTCTTGCTTTCCTACCTGCTCACTTTATTGACAAAAATACATTTTGATTGTTTTTTTTGTTACTTGGGATAACTCTGAGGAGCTACCTCACCTATGGGAGAAGGGGAGCCGGGTTGAATTCTTTCTTGTGCATCATAAACATATTTGTTTATAAGTTTCAATTGCTTACACACACGTCACCTCATGTAAAACACTAAAATTGCAAAGGAATCACTTACAGAATAACCTGTACTGCAGATGTTTTACTTCTGTCAATAATGTGCAACAAGGAAAGAACCTAGCTTGTCTTGAAGAGTTAAGGTTGACTTTAGATGGCTGGCAGTTTAAAAAAACACCTACATGCTTTTTTTTTTTTTTTACTTGTACACAGGGGCCATTTGACCTGTAAGTCATTGAGACAATAAATTTTGAAATCCACTTTGCAATATTTTTTACAGAGTTCCTCTTCAGTGTAGAACCACAATTTAAAACAAAACCATCTTTGAGTTACTAAAGAAGGGAAAAAACAAGAGAGAAGAAAAAGCATCTGACTAATACTTAACTCTGAATAATATTTTTTCTCCCACATTTGGGTAAAACAAATGGAGCTCTATAGCTCAATAAAGTTTTATAAAACTTTCACATAAAAATGTTCTTCTGGGATAAGAATAAGCATGAGAAATTTTAGCCCAAACAGTATTTTCTTGAGAAAGTTATAAGTGACTGGAAGTAGGTATTTACAACGGAAGTGAATTCTAAACTATGACTACAGCATTGTTCCTTAGTCACTGTAAGGATGTACTGAATAACTTGTTACCACTACTGAATATCTATTTAGGCTGTTCACTAACCTTTTCATACTACTGTACCTCCAACTCCCCTTGTCAATATTTCCCTTAGTCATGGCTATATCTGGCTAATATAGAAGCTCAAGTGATTATTTTAAATATTTAATAAAACATTTATCACCTGGACATGTTATGTACCGTTGGCTAACCGGCAATGGTCTTGGCTGCAGTGTTGTGACCACAAGCTCACACAGCCATATGAACAACAAAACTATTTCAGAGATGAAATAAAATGAAGGATACAGAATGTAAATCTGCACCTTTGTGGTATGTTAGATATGTACTCCAGCATGTCTCAGGACCTTCAAAACAGGATCAAGTACCTTGTCTAATTCAGTGGCTGAATGCAAAATACTCAAGAGATATGCAAAGAAAGGGTGATATAGAAACTCTCCAATTATGAAAGGAAAGTTTGCCATTTTTAAGTCATAAAAGCGATGCAATAACCAACTGGAAAGAAATCTCATCTAAGATATCAAAAGCAATTCATATAAAATGAAAGGAGTTGACATTAGTGAATTGGAAAAAAAGAAGGTTTACTTTGATACTGTCACAGAATGCAAATGTGCATTGCTGCAAGGACAAGCCATCTGCCATAAATGCTAGCATCCACAAAAGCTGAAAAGTGATAAGAAGAGAGAGGAAGAACATATTCAGGATTGTGCAGCCAGTGCTGGATTCAGTTTAACAAGGTCTAGCCGACTACAAACAACATGTTCAAACATTTGAATACTCTGTAATGAAATGTGGAAATGTCTGCATCTATTGAGGAAAGTTATTGAGAGACGAAACCTTTAAAATAAATGAAAAAATGGAAAGTTGTCAGGGTTGCATACATTTAAGACCTCTGGAAAATTTGGAGCAAATTGAAATCACATATATAGAGAAAATGCACATAAAAACCTTGCTGGTTAAAGCAATGTACTGTATCTAAGATGCAGTGCAAAATTGTAGATCATGGCCATACAGCTAAAATGGATTTTGCCTTTTGCAAAATGTCATTTAGGAATAAAAGCGTCTACAGAAGCTAATGAAAATTGATGTACTGACTTGGGAAAGCTATTACAATTGATTTAATTTGAAGCAAAGAACACGCAAGAGGAAGCACAAAAACATAGGTTGCATGCAACAAATACACCAATGACAAGGCTTCTGGAAATTAGAACTATAATTTGCTACGAGGATTTGGAAACTGAAGCTGTGAATATGGCTAAGGATTTAGAAAATGATATTGTATATGTCAAAAACGTCAAGAAACTGTGAAGATCAAAGTGGTTAGAAAGCTTTCATGTGCCAGCTACTGTACTGTATGTGCATAGTACAGGGTTTGCGAAAGGCAGAGCAAATTATAACATAAAGAGGTATGAATGTGGACACGGCAATGCTCTTATGATATTTATCAAAGTGGTGACTGATCCAAGTAGATTTAGGGGAGTGAAAAGAATTTGAAAAGAAAGAAATGAGCTAGCTGGCACAAGTACACATGATAACGGGAAAATGAAAGTAATGTTGATGGTCTCCACAAAAAAGCATAACATGCCCATATTTGAGCTGTTGATAGAAGAACAGTCAAGTGCGGAACACAAATTCTTGCCAGATAATAGTTTTCAAGACAGATAAAATTTAAACTCCCCCAACCAGGACTCCCACAAATCATTATCTTCAAGATTTCTAGCGTCGCATAAACCAAAACCACAGGATGATAAATTTAATCATAAAAATGTAAAGAAAGGGTTCATACAATGTTCCCATGATTCTTTAAGTTTCTAGTGAATCTGATTTCAGCTTCCATACTTTCCATCAGAATATGTAAGTGATTTGAATATGACAAATAGAATTGTTTTGAGACACCATGAGATGTCAAATGAAAATATTAATCAAATGAAAAACTAAGCCAGATACACTGAAGAATCCTGAATGCTGGTAGTAAGGTAAGCAAAAAAACCAACAACAACTCACCACCACCACCAGCAGCTCCTCCCCCAGCAAATCAGTATAGAACTACAGATTCCTCTAAGTTCTTGGTTCAAATCGAGCCTTGGTCAGTGGATCATAGTGGACAGATTGTCTGCAGTGGCAATCCCTCGAGGTCAAGGATGATCTCTTTCATAGGTTTTATTTTTCATGGGTCCTTTAATGACTGAAGAGTCTGATTCTTGAGCCACAGGCTCTTTGGCAGATGTTACAGGTGGTGCTGGGTTGGGCCACGATTGCTGCATAACTGTTGTCTTTCCTTTCTTTTCTGGCATTTTTCTGTGACCAGGGCAAGGGGATTTTCCTCAAAAGTGGATGTTACCTCTCTGATAAGTCATATCCCTACCCTTGGCTGCTATCTCCCAGTGTGTGGTGTTGATGTCACATCTCTTGATGTTTATCTTGAGGTTGTCTTTAAAGTGTTTCTTTTGGCCTCCTTGTTTCTTTTCTCCTTTGGTGAGTTGGGCATACGGCAGTCGTTTTGGGAAGCATACATCAGACATGCCCAGACAGTGAATGCTCCATCTCAGCTGGTGCTGGATAATCAGGGCCTCAGCACTGAAGATGTTGGCTTCTGTGTGGACACTGACATCAGTGCAATGATCCTCTCACTTTATGTTGAGGATCTACTGAAGAAAGTGCTTGTGCTGGCGTTCCAGGTTTTCCAGGTGTTTTCTGTAGGTCACCCAAGTATCACAGCCATAGAGGAGAGTTGGGATTACAACCGCTTTGTAAACCAACAGTTTAGAATGTTCTCTGAGGTTCTGATTGTTGAACACCCAGTGAGACAGTCTGCCAAAGGCAAGGCTGGCCCCGTGAATTCTGTGCTGAATCTCAACGTCTAAGTCTGTCCTCTGTGAGAGATGGCTGTCAAGATAAGCAGAGTAGTCTATGTTTTCCAGTTCTTCTTTGTCGATGTAGATCTTCCTTGCTGGGTCTGATGATTGTCCAGGGACTGGCTGGTGGAGAACTTTGGTTTTGCCGATGTTCAGAGTTAGCCCTAGGTATTTATAAGCTTCAGAGAAGCAATTAAGGGCTGTTTGAAGATTCTTCTTTGAGGGTAAGAACATGGGATCTAAAAGCTGTAAGAACATAGTGGACAGATATACATTGAATCAAAGCAGTCCAGGAATTGGTGCTGTCTGGAACCCATATAACAGTTTATGCAGGGAGGTTCAATAGACCAAGAGATAGTACAATGCTGTCATCCCCCTCAACTTAAAATGAAGGCACTGTGACAAGACAATATTGGATAACCTGTCTTGCCCCGTGTTGAACCCATTATGTGGAAAAACAGAAGAGTTTGCTCTAGAGGTGTCAGTCTGGCTCCTACCATCAGTACTTCATGCACTAATTTTTCTATTTTAAAGAAAAAAGAAATAGCCCATAGACCAGAGAGTGCACAAATGCTATTGTCACCTCAATGGCACTGAGAACTTAGAAAAGTTCAGACAGAGAGAAAGGAACCCTTAAGCCTCAGACTCAGGAAATACAAGAGAAAAAACTTCAGTAGAGCCAAGAGAAGGTTAATACAAGGTTCAAAGGAATCAGGACTAAATTGTCTGATGTTAAGGTTGCACACAGCTCGAGATGGCAAGACCAGGAATACCTTTTCATTCTTTCACTTGTGGATTGAAAGAAATTAGAAAAAGAATTAGAAGAACATGTAATCAATCCTGTCCCTTACAAAATCCAGTAGTTGTGCTTGACTGCCAGATTCAAGAGCATCTTTCAGAGCAAAAGACAGCCAAAGCCTATTAAATGTGTGCTCCTTTTCCAAAGCCAAGGGTCACTAAAAGCTCCTTCTATCCTTAATACACTGAAGATTTAATGAAAGGCAATGCTATTTTAAGATTTTGTAAGGGGATTTTTATAACAAAGTAGGGTTGCAGACACCATCCTCATTACCACCAAGCTGCCATCCACTCTTTTATCTGTATCACCAAGCCAGACCTTAAGAAACTTTTTTATAGACAGTTAAAGCTGTCAAATGAAGCTCAGGTGCTAAAAGGCAGATTCTAACATGGTCAGCTGTTACGGTTTAAATGATACCGATACTGAAAGTGTCTAGGTTTTCATTAAAGTGCATTAATCTTGCTAGCTGACCTCACTCACCAAAGAAATATTTGGTCAGTCTGGTATTAAGATGGAGTTTCATCCCCACTGCGGGTAACCATCAAAACCTTGACCGTTAGTTGGAAAAGCAAAACCAAAAATACAAATTCTATTAATGGTACAGAGAAGACAACCTGTAATCCAGGATAATGAATATGAGAGATGTGTTTTATCCTTAGGTTCCCTCGCTTCATGTTGCGGTTTCATTTAATTAATTGATTAATTAATTAATGTGAGACACCATGTGATTTTCAGAGATGAAGGTAAGCTGGTCCGGTCCAGTACGGCATACTGGCAAGAGCCGGTACACAGCCAACTGTACTGCCAGGGGGCAGCTTCCCCAGGCTGACAATTCAAAAGGGCCCTAGGCTCCTGGCAGCATCCGGAGCTCCCGCCCTTTAAATCACTTCTAGAGCCCTGCTGCCAGAGCCCTAGGTAGCTGCAGTGGCCAGAGCCCCATACCCTTTAAATCACTACCAGAGCCTTGGGGCTCCCGGCCATTGCCACTGCTATCATGGGACTCTGGTGGTGATTTAAGGGGCCCTGGGCTCCTGGCTACCACTACTGCAGCCAGAGCCCCGGGCCCTTTAAATCACCACTGGAGCCCTGGGGTAGCAGTGGAAGCCAGGATCCCTCTGGCTCTGGTGGTGATTTAAAGGGCCCAGGGATTTACAGGCCTTGCCCTTTCCACTCAACATCCCCCTGCTCAGGACCCCAACCCCGCGTACCAGTAAGTCCCTTAAGTTACTTTCACCCCGGTGATTTCTGAACTTTACAGAGATGATTATAACGGATGGACAAATTTGAGATGAAGAAATTTCCACTGACTTAACTGAAGTCAAGATTACACTCTTGGTGATTTGCTTCATCTACAACCAAGGAGCAATTCCCTGGACTTTCATCCTGGGCTGAATGGGATTCATTCTGGGGAATGGGACACACGCAAGCACCACCAAAAAGCTGTAAAGATGCCTTTCACATCATTGCCATGAAAGCAAAATGTCACCTTTTAGCAAGTGACTTGATAGAGATTCCAGCATGGCAATTATACGATCTATGGCCTTTTTGTGAGATGACATTTTTGGACAAGATTATTTAGGATAAGCCAAGGTGGAACAGTCTTTGAAGCTACCACTTGTGGCTAGACATGAGCCTTAGCTATAAAATTTGGATCTGGATCTCGACTGCTTCAATGGTCAGATATATTGGGGGGGGGGGCGTTGTTTGTGTCATTGTAAACAGGAACCTAAGGGGGCAACAGTTGTGCTTCCCCTACAGAACATGGCCATCCCTCTATGCTCTCTGGTTGGAAAACTGGACAGGGAAACATGAGGGGACAGAAGTGTGTGGGGTACATCAGGGAGACTCACAGGAGGGACAAGAGAATATGGGGACTGGGCAGGAGACAGATTGAGGAAGTGGAGGGGAGTGTGAGGTGTAAGAGCAGATAGAAGGGGAGATGGAAATATGGAGTGCAGGAGGGAGAAGAAAGGGTGACAAAGGAATGTGTACTGTGGAAGAGAGACTAGGGAGGTGTAAGGGACCATGGGTGCAGGAGGAAGACTGTGAGGGATGGAGGGATGTGAGACACAGGAATAATCATTCTCTCTGACAGGGTGGCAATGCATTTTGAGTATCTATTAAGGAATAAACAATTGGTTAATTGTTTACAGTTGCTGGTATCTGTTGTTCCAGGACAAGGGAAGAGGATATTTCCCTAAAATAGAAATCAGATCAACAAGGACAGAAACTGATGACTTAGGTGTCCAGAATATCATTCAGATGTATTATTAAAACTCTTCAACTTGTCAAGGTGTCAGGACTAGTGAGCATAGTGTACACAAGAGAAATAGTGAGAGTTTAGGACAGAAACTGAAGAAGCCATAGCTGACATTTTCAAAAGCTAACTCAATTCAGGACATATCCCTGAAGACTGGAAAATAGCAATGTAAAGGAGCAGTAACACACCAGGAAATTAGAGGCCAGGCAGTTCACTGCCAGTTGTAGAGAAAACATTTGGAAATGTTTTAGAAGATCAAGAGGTGTAACATTTACTGTACTAAAAGCACTGCCTGGCTAAGAATAGCCAACACAGTTGCAAGAAAGGAATATCATGCCTCAGTGACTTGCTGCCGTTCTCTGAGGATGCTTCTGACAGGGTAGATGAAAGTGCAGTGAAGTGGACATCGCATGATTTTTTTAAAGAATGACTTCTACCAATTTCCACATTGAAGGGTAACGTGTAAGGTGAGAAATCATTGATTAGTAGGAAATCTGCCTGATTGGATTACAAGATGGCTAAACATGTGACTTTTTCAGGCTGGAGAAATGGAATAGGGATGCCACAGGGGTCAGGGCTGCATTTACACCTTGTACTTGACACAATAAGGATTTAAAAATGTAAGAGTTTAGAGTTTACAAATGACAAACTGGGAGAGAAAAAAACCAGACATGCCATATGCCATAGGGTCTTCCTCTAACAGCGCATATGGAAACATACAGCTTTTTGCATTGTGATAAACATTTCCACAGTTCATTTTTTTCTTTCCCTTTGAGGTGCAGAGATCAGTGACTTTGCATTGTATAGAATGGGCTTTTGCAAAGCTTTACTGTCAAGCATTCCAACTTGTTTGATAAATGAGCTGCATTTAGTACAGAATGCAATAGACAGGCGCTTGACTTATGCTCAGAGTTTGATTCTCATGATACCAACGTTCCTTCTCTGACGCTTAAGTAACAAAGTTGCACAATAAGGCTCACGTTTTCAGCTCGCTTCCACTGATATACCTATAAACATTGGTGAATGGTCTATTTGTATTTGGAAATCCCTAAATCTGCACATTCAAATCAAGTAATTGTGCATGCATTTAGACAGCTGGAAGGTAGCCATCCATTTCTGCATTTTAATAAAGGTAATACAGATAGATGCCTCAGACATTTAGTAAGTGGAGTAATCAGAGCATGCTGATCATTTGAGACAAAATATAGGGCAGAATTTATGCTAGGACTGCCATCCTGAAGTATTTAAAAATCATGTGTCAGGCCCCATGTGATTGGCTTAAATATCATGAGATTTTAAAAATAATTTAGGGCTTTTCATTTGTTTTCTGTTTTTTGAGACTTTAGGGTTCATAATTTCAAACTTTTATCTACCACCATGAGGGCCAGAATTACATTTTTTAAATGAAAGGTGAGATTCTCACTTGACTCTGGGAGCTGGGGCTTTAAACAAAATCCCAGGTAATGAATTTGTGAGACTTGTGATAAAATCATGAGAGTTGGCAACACTGCTTATGCTTACTTTTAAAAGGAGCAAACTTGAGACATGGAGATGGGGGGTGGGGATTGTCATAGGCACAACGGGTAGTTAAACTCCCAATGTCCATTGAAAGTCAATGGACACCTAACTCCCATTTATGCCTTTGAAAATCCCCCCTTTCTTCTCCAGTTCCCTGACTGAGATCACCTGGCTTACATCTCTTACAATCTTTCAATGATGGAATGTGTTGATTGGTTTGTAATTATTTGTAGGTACTATGCAAATACCCATGGAAATTATTATCCATATTCTAAATTTTTGGTTCCTCCGAAGTCTACTTTGCACCACCCTGGTGGCACAAAGTAGACTTACAGCTACTACAGGGCAGCACCTGAAGATTTTCCTAGGACAGGGGAATCATCAACTGGATTATGGCCTAGCAAGTATTCTAGGGTGGTTTGGAGACATGCCAGGGAAGGTGAACCAGCACAGGGCCTGAGTCCAATGCAATGCACTCCAGCTATCCCAGTTGGTGGAATGGCTTGGTAGGAGCTATCATCTGCCAGAACAACTTAGAACAGCTCTGAGGGGTGGAAAAGTGGCAGAACCCCATGAGAGCCAAGTGCTGCTCCTGAGGATTTTGGTCTGTTTGTTTGTTGGGTTTCATATGTTGCCATCCAAAACAGATGTACAAGTAAAGTCAGAACTTAAAAAAGCCTAAAGGGTTAAATATTACATTTGAATGTCCTCAGTTTAAGTCCTGCTGGAAGCATGAAAATATTACAGATGTTTTCAAATGTTAAAGCCATACAAAGTTAATTCTCTTGATGCTAGCCCTGACAACATCCAGAAAAGCCACTGCTGCCTCAGCCTCCTATGTTGTTGGCACTAGAGCACTGTCTTGGGAGGCAATACAATGAACACTTCTGTTTCTTCACAAAGAAAGAGGAGAAAAGTCCATTTCCATCCCCCAGAGAAAGAACCACTGGCACGGGAAGCTTTTAGTGCTGCTACCAGTTACAGTAGGACATGAAAGGTTTGAGCAAGGATCAAAAGATCATACCAAAAATGAGATGTGTGTGGAACACAGTTCTGTATTACATCAGCAAAAGGCTGGAAAACTGGAAGTGGGTCATTGGGGAACATAAACAAAAATGAATAGTGTAATTTTATTTACCCAAAATGCTTATTTAGTAACAGGAGAAGAGAAAAGAATGTTTATATGCCTGATATGGAAGACAATCCTTATTGTGCCTAAAAAGGTCCCAGCCCTTTACAATTTTTTTATGTAGGGGATTTATTGTCTTACTGTTAAGTCAATGGAATTCACCCTGTAAGTTCCTGCATAAAAATCATTTCCTTTCTTCAAGAAAGGATGAACATTAAAAGACCAGGAAGATGCACTGGAGAGAACATAGTTGTTGAACAGCTGCATCCTTTTGGAAAGATTACCTTCAGAATTCAACAGACATCACCATGAGCAGTGGTTATATATGGAACATATGCTAGGAGTGTGATGGGCAGGTGACAGTTTTCAAATCTGTTCCAACATTTGCATACATGAATTTGTATAACCAGGTCTTTCATACTTGAGCTTCTCCTGTCACTTTGTATGTATACACCAGATGACTACTCCACTGAATGTCAAGTAACTATATTAAGGGGGTGCAACTTAGTGTAAATTACACAACAGATGTGTATCATTTCAGAATATGACACGGTGCTGTGCAACAGGTATTAGAATGAAGGATAAATAAAATGTATCAAATAAATAATTCAAAATAAATGTGTTAAAGCATTCAATAACACTGACACACTTATGCCCTGTGATTCAATCTGATCCACACAGGTGGAACCATGCCTCTGTTCAAAGCCCCATGGATTTAAATGAGATTCTGCACAGGTACAAGAGTCTGGCTGGGCAGATCAGACTGCACAATACTATATTTATTTCAGGTTTAGGGCTACATCTTCCACTGAATTTGAGGGACAAGGAGAGAAACTTACCTGTTCAAGTCCCGATGTATGATTGGTTGTGTAAGATTATGAAGATACTCCATACCTTTGGCAACATCTACAGCAATTATTAATTTAGACTGCAAGTCAAGATTCCTAGATTTAAAACATACAGTACTGGTTAAAATGGACAGGTATAAGACAAATTTATGTGCAATATTCTGAAGAGCTCATAATAATGCAACAGTTGTGTCATCTGCAAATCAGAACTGCCTTTTTAGTTGGTTTACTGTAATTTGAATACAAAATCATAATAAACTAGCTAATAGTTTTCTGATTAATTCCTTGTTTACTTCATATACTAAATAGTCTGGATTAAAACAATGATTTAGTACATTCTTCTAACTGAAATGGATAATTTCCCTTTTTTTTTTTTTGCACCAGTGGAGTTCCTGTCTCCAGAATTATTTATAATAGGGTCATATAACAAGTTAATCAGATACCTCTTCTGTTCATGCAGCAGAGAAAAGAGTGATCCTCCAGAAATATATTGAGTGACTATAGCAAACTGACTTGGATCATCTAAGCAAGCGCCAACAAATTGGATGACACAAGGATGATTGAGTCGACAGAGGATAGAAACTTCCCGGCAAAACATGTCCACATCTGATTTGGAACAGTAGGTATTGGCTCTGTAGCTAATAATTGACATGAAGAGAAATCAAAAGTAAGCGAAAAGTAGCATGAAAATTATATGGTATGATTTTTTTGTATTCTCAATTAAGGTACTAGCAAAGCAAAATGGAAAAGACTTTGCAAACTTACCGTTTGATTGCTACTATTTTATTTCTGCATTTTCCCTTATATACTTTTCCAAAAGACCCTAAAATGATTAAAAATAAATAAGCACAAAGATATTTTCTGTGTTCATCAAACTTAAGATGGAGACATTCTGCTGTCTGGTACCTGAGCCAATAATTTCATGGAACTCTATTTCAGAGAGCTGAAGATGGAAATGTGATGGCAAACCAGCACGGAGGATGAGAACATCTGCCTTTTCTGCAAAAGAAAATAGTTATCCTTTTTTGTAAAATGTGTGTGTGTGTGGGAAATAAAAGCACTTACATTGACAAAAACATTACACAGTAGCAGTGATTTTCCTAACATAAATTGGTTGACTGGTAATCCCATTTCTTTTTGTTTCGGTACCCATGATAAACCCCAATAATAAACAAAGATTTGCAACATTACAGCTGCCTCAGGGTTTCGTGGCTCTAAAGTCTTATCACTGATGAACACTGTTCCATAAGCATATTCTGTCTGGATCATGTGGTTGTTGCATAAAATCCTTTATATAAGGAATTAGTTCCCTATTCTGTGTATCCAGCACTCACTACCAATGCTGTGGTTTTTATTTGTGATCTCATCTATTGTTCAATGGCACTTTGAAATCTGAACTTTGATGTGCAACTGAATTCACACACCAAACATCCCTAAATTGTTGATCCATGTGGTCTACCACAATGTGCTTATGAGAATATTTCTAAATAGAACATTTTAATATGCATGGGGATTACATGTAAAGAATATGAGCACTTGAGTACACCCAGAGCTAACATTTGAAATGGAAAATCAAAAGGATCTCAAAAATGAAACATCTTTAAATATAAATATGCAGCTGAATTTTATGGCTATGTCTGCTTCAGTACAACACCATTTATTTTTGGATAGCATTCTTCCTTACAAAAGTATCCTCAAACATTTCACAGCAGATTTCAGTCTAATGTTTGTTAGCTCTGCATTCATATATTCATGTTTATTTCTTTAGTATCAATTCACCGCCACATATTTTTTCTCAAAACAAGAGATTTTGGTTTGAGTCTTAAAAAAAGAGTAAATTTTTCTGGAAATTTAAAAGCTTAAAGAAAATAGAGATGGTAGGTGAGGGAATATCTTTATAGCACCAACTTCCTTAGCTCTGTGTATGCTCGAAAATGTGTCTCTCTCACCAACAGAAGATGGTCCAATAAAAGATATTACCTCACCCATCTTGCCTCACTAATATCCTGCGACTAACACTGCTACAGCAATTCTGCATACAAAGAAAATAAGTCAAGACCTAAATAGTATGGCTTTGTTCCTTCCAGGTATTGAGCACCTCTGTCTCCACTAAAGTCAATAACTCAGAGTAAGTAAATTGCTTTCCAAAAAGCTCCCATAGGAATACGGCTCCTGTTTAGTCACATTTTCTTTACCTTTCTAAATTTTAAAAAGTAGGTAAAACGGATCACGTGCAGTATATTCAGAATGATTAATACCTTTAGCAACAGAATATAAAACTTATTCCCGCCTCCCGCCATTAAAATACCTTTTGTCATGCTTTTAATCTTCCCTAGAGGGGACGGAACAGAGACGTAAGATCCATCTGAAATCAAAGAAGAAAATGAAGTTTATAGACTTTTCTGAGGACAGTATAAATGCCTTTGCTGATAAAAGAAGTAAGGCAATTTTTACTTAAAAAATAGAGAAAATGTAGGCAAAAATGTCACTTTAAAAAACCTGACAGGACTGTGAGTTTGTATTTTTGAATACATATGCTGTACGTGGTGGGCCAGATTCTTAGCAGGTTTTATTGGCATAGCTCCATTGGTGCCCATTAGAGCTACAGTGATTTATACTCACAGAAGGTCTGGCCTAATACAGTCATATATATGGACTGAATTTTCTAAACAGCTATGGGTCATATTTGAAAGTGTTCAGCATCAACCACTGGAGACAAAATTTCCAAAACACTCACCACCCAAAAGATCACTCTTGTGACACTTATTGGCCAGATTCCCAAAAGAGCTGCACTGAAAATCTGGCCTCTTGTTTAGATGCTTAAATTGGAGCGGAGCTCTTTTTCAAGATTTGGCCTGGACTGCAGATGCTGAACTTTTAAAATCATGACCCACATCATACTGTATACATGAAGGTATCAAAAGAGTGAACTGATGAAAAAATCTGGGATTTAGCCGTTCTGAGCAGATTTAATTTCATGTGTTAGTAGCTTGCCGGAGTTGAAATTCATCGATTTGTGCAAGCTCAGCCCTCTGGAGATTTCGGAAATGCAGTGTACCTGAACCGAAGCACATTGCAGTTGGGTGATCTGGGCTGTCAGGGCCCAATATTAGTCCTATGGATATCAGTGGGAATTTTTCCATTCACGCACTGGGAGCAAATCCGTGCCCTAGGTGAACTGTAAATCCACAGAATCTAAGTAAGGATGCTTTAGGTCTCATTTTCTACTTGGATACTTTTCTTAACAAAATATAAAACTTCTATGAGCCCATCTCACATTAGCAAAGTTACTTCTTGCCACTTGTCATTTAGTCAGCAATAGAGAGGGATATTTTTGTAACAAAAAGAGTAATTAATCCTTGATACAGGGCAATTAGGTAGTTAAAGACATTCAAAAATATGAGGGATGGAATTGAATACAGAAACTTAGTGTATGCCAATAATCAAACAGACATCAAAGGAAGACAAAACAAAGAGAATACCTAAACAAGGCATTAAATATGTAGAAAGGTATGTGTAATGATTATTAAGGAATGATTTTTATTTCGAAGCTCGGTTTTTAATCTCTAACCAGTATCACAGTGACAACACTATTCTAAGATAAAGAAGTTTGGATACAAACCAGAGATGCATCGATGAAAAACAGAGATGCTCATGCCATTAAATTCTCTTCAAATGTAAACTTACTGTACCAGATAGGGCCTGATCCAAAACTCACTGATGGTAAGGGAGAGATTATCAGAGATTTCAATGGGCTTTCAAAGGCCCTTCAGACTATAAAGGAACTAGTTTATCAAATTGTACCTCCTCCAGGTTGGGAGTATTCATTACAGGGTGAGTCATCCTGGGGTCTTTTATAATGCTTCAGAAGGGTAACAATGGCATCATGTCCTAAAAGGAATGGTGGATTTGCATATTAAATGTCAATATTCATTATTTATTATTTCTTTATACAAAATTAGGAGAGTTTTAAAATAAACAGTGCTTTTTATGAAAACGTACAAAGAAGGTATTCAGTGACTGGGATCAGAAATGTGATATGATTTTGAGCTAGGTGAACATGGGGAAAATCTGGTTGTAAAAAAACCAATAATATAATTTTCACCACAGGTTGGAATGGCTTGCTGGGTTTGATTATATTAACAACAAAACAAAAAACCCACAGCAGCAAGTGTCAGAGCCCAGGTCAACTGACGAGGTCCCAGGGGTCCCGCTGTGGGGTTAAAAACATCAGAGTAGCTGTTCAGATTTTCACATAATCACATGACTCCAGGAGCTGGGACTTCAAGAAACACATCATGAACCAAGAGATTTGCTATGAAGTCATGAGATTTTGCAGTACTGAGCAACTGCTTCCATTCCATATTTCAGGGGGAAAGACGTTATTTTGGACTAATGCTGACGGTCAAGTTGTGAAACCCAGAGAGAGTAGAGGGTCTCACAGCGTGGGTTCTAGCCCAAGACTGTGCATCCACACTGCTATTTTTAGCCTCATACCTTGAGCCCTGTGGGCCAAGTCAGTTGACCCAGGGTGCGAGACTTGTTGTCATGAGTTTATTTGTTTGTTTCTTTTTGCAATCAGTGTAGACATATCCACAAATACTACAGTGATAGATGACAGTATAAAATCCCAAAGTAAAAGCTGAGAAAAATCTTCATTAAAGTCAATGGGGAAAAAACTAAAACTGGAAATATTTCAGCTACTAAAAAAATCCTCCATTTTTTGATGAATATTTGCCACTTTGTTTTAGCAAGGAAGCAGAGGGGAATGACACATGCACAGATTAGTCACTATATTTCAGGGTATGGTTACACTTACAAGATTATAGCGCTATAGGTTATAGCGGTCCCCTTATACAGTAATATGTATAGCGCTATTGTATGTCCACACTCAGATGCTCCTGCGGTATAGCATGGCCACATTTGGGGCACTTAATGCGGCATTAAGAGCAGCGCATTAGGGCAGGTATCCCAGCATTCAGCTGGGTGCAACGTGCTTTTTAAACGAGGGGGGTGAGGGGGGACGCGTTGTGTGTATGCGGAGGGAGAGAGACAGTGGTTTTTCCGTTTTTCTGAAAGCCTGTCAGTGAGCCTCCATTCACAGAAGGCTTTGTTTTCACACAGGCTCCCTCCTTAAACATTTGCATTGCTTATCTGCCGAGTTAAGAGAGAAACTCTAAAGAGGTACTTCCGCATTCCTCCAGCCGAGTTCAAAACAAAGGGAAGAGACGTCAATTGCCTTAAATGGCTCTAGGCATCTCCAGAGATCACTTGTAGCGCAGTGGGTGTCCACATTCTTGCTGGAGCGCTACAGCAGCTGCGCTACAGCCCTTATTCCCCATGAGGAGGTGGATTTATAATAGCGCTATAACTCCACGGTTATAGCGCTATTAGTGCCTTGCCAGTGTGGACGGGGAGTAGGTTATAGCGCTCGTGGGGGCTTTATAGCACTATAAAGTGCCAGTGTAACCATGGCCTCAGTCTCTCAGATGCTTTGGTGATTTAAAAAACTCCTCAGCACTTCAAAGTGATGGTTGGGGTTCCATTCTGCACACTCAGATCACTCAGAACTGTAGTTTGAGTTCTCCCTCCCGTTCTCTTCTCTTTACCTATCTCAGATTTTTGAATACTCTTTTAAAAGGAGGAATTCCTTATTCTTTTGAGGCTTTGCTCTTGGTTAATTAGATGCATTTTCAACATTGTGTTTTTAATGCTTTTTTGGAATCTCAGAATCCCTACTCCATTATTTCTACTTTTCCCAGTCCAATTGAAAATGTTTGGGAAAAATAGCAATTTCATCATGGGTTCTTGCTCCAAACATCAGCAAGGTTTTCTACTTGCCTCTCACAAAGAGGAGAGCAGAAAAAACAGATACGTTAGAATGAGATTGTGATGCAGTGCTCACACACCAAATGCTACCTTTCATCTGAACAGCTCTCTTGGCTCTGTTTGCTTGGAAATGTTTTAATTCCCTGCCAACTCAGTGGCACAATTTGTTGGCATTTTCTTAAGGGTATTCTTCATCAACAGCCTAATGAGTGCAAGCATTCTGGCTCATAATGAGCACAAACCTGTCAAGAAAATGCCAGTAAGCTTGCAAGCGCTGAAAGGTTTCCTCACTAGAGTTCTAGAGTCCTGAAGATAGTTCAGTGCAGCTCTAGCAGAGTCCACTATATGTTTTTTCTGTCTCTTGAGATGATGCCAGGGATTTCATTTGGGAACAGACATAACACTACCTTGTGTAAAACTGGCTGCTATTTTAATACAGTTGTTGAAGAGGCAAACATTTCTGCTTAGAGCAAATCTTAAGTAGAGCTATTGGCAACTGATTAATCAAGACAATCTACAACCTACTGACTGATGATATGCTGTTATGCATTTATAACCTTAGCTATTGTATCTTTATATCTACTGTAACTGAACTTCCTATAATTCAAGTAAGTGATTGAGTGTACGCAAGTATTCATTCTAAACCTGGGTCATACAGTGATCAAAATGAGGTTCCAGAAAATGACAGTAGATTATTATTTACTCTGCACTGCAGAAAGATTAACTGAATGCTCAAACCTGAATAATCTGGTTATAATGACACAATAGTAAGTCAAGGGTACTATGGCAACCAGTGTCGCATGTAAAAATATACTCGACATATTCATAAAAAACCCTAAGGATCATATGTAAGAGTCCTGCTGACTCATCCTGTGGTCAGGTGCTAGTGTTGCCCTGGATTTGAGGAGTGGGTATACCCCAGAATGTGATCAAGCTAAGTGCAACCATATTGTGTGCATTTAGCCATCCCAAAATAATGAAATAGACCACCACATAGTTAAGGGTTAATTTGGAGACAGGCTTCAGAAGCAAGCTCAAAACTTGCTACAGTTTCTGCTAATCAGAATGGGAGGAGGAGACAAATAAAGTAAACAACCAAGACTGAGAAATCTTGGTGGTTGGAAAACCTTGAGTTTGGACGCCTCTGATATTAAAAGTTTATTAAAAGTTAGAAAAGTGATAATCCAGTAGGGGTCGTTATGACCTACGTGTTTTATAGAAATTAGTTATAAAAGATTCGGTAATAGAGTGTACTTTGGAGCAGCTCTCTGAAGACATTTTGAGAGATGTTTTTCCTGACATGGTGGGTGAGCAACTGGCCACTGCAAACATAACATCTGGGATGTTCTAAATCTATTGCTTAATATGTGTATGTTTAAATCTAATAAACAGCAATTTTAGATAGAGCACGCTTACTTGTATGAATCTTATCAGACGGAAGTGCTGTGTTCCTGTTCATTTATACCTTATATCGCCTGGAGTGAAATAGTTAAGTTGCCCCATTGAGGGTTCTGAAAACCCTGGGTAACACCAGGACTCTGACCAGAGAAGTTCTGCTGACTCATGTGGCTGCCACCACTGTTAGTTCCATGGAATATAAATGTGTTTGAGTGTCTGTCTAAATTAGAAGAATCCAGGATCAAGAGTGGGATCCTACAGGTAGAAAGCCTATGAGCAACAAAACTCAGAAAATGTTTAGACTGAGGTTTATGATTTGATGCTCCATAATGTAATATAAAGGCAAGGAAGTGGGTGAATTTGGACTAGATTAAATGGATATTAGGAGCAGAATAGGAGAAGCACTTGCATATACAGGGCCTCTAGAATTCATTGGCATTTCCGACCTAAAGTTACAGCTGCTCTTGTAGGATTCTAATACATACATGAGACTGCTCCTGTGCAAGTCCAAGTCTATATCCATTGCATTGTATTTTGTTCAGATGCTCATAGTTCCTTTTCTTCTTGGAAGGATTACCAAAATAGCAAAATTTCAAGGCTTCCCAGAGTAGCAGTGCAAAACAGAACAAAATAATATAATGTGCATATCATCCCTTTATACACAAATCATTTGACCTTCACTATAGTTACCCTAGGAGAAAATTAGAAATCTATTCTCTCCTGGATCTCTGGACACAGCTACCATTGATATCAACAGGAACACTGTACAGAGAATAGGAGGAGAAAAAGAATATGCCCTATAGTGTTTTCTCTATTCCTGTACTCACAGTATGTGTTTACACTGAGAGAAACATAAACATGTGTTGGGAGCTAAAAGGGCCATGGTCATTCTATATCATTATATTTATGCATCTACTGATTAATTTTGGTTGGTCTGTAAAACTGCTATAATGTTCCTTGGTCAACTATAATCCTGGGACAATTTACTGACTGGTCTTTGAATTAGAGCTGGGCAAAATTTTTCGACTGAGACTGTTTTTGGCAAAAAAAAAAAAAAAAAAAATGCAGATTCAGCGACACAACATTTTGAGAATTCTTGTCAATTTTGCTGAATTCTTTTATTAAAAACAAAATAGCCACTTCCACAGCCTTAAAAAAAATCCAAAATGTTTCCTCATTTTCTAAGCAAAACATTTTGATTTTTTTATTAATTCCACATTTTTTGTTTAGAAATATTCTTTTCATTATATTTTAAAAATGCACAAATGCTAAAAAATGCTCAAAATTGAGACAAAACATTTTGTTAGAACTAAAATGATGGTTGGTTGTTTTTTTTGGGGGGGGGGGTGGTTTTTACTTTTTATTCACTGAAAATTTTGAAAATTTTCATTGAGTCGACCCAAAACTTTTATTTTGGGATTTTGCAAAATTGCCAGTGAACTGAAAAATCCATTTTTCTCCCAGCTCTAGTTTGCACATATTGCTTAGTGGTGGTAGAAAAAGTGGGGGGTCATGGGAGAGGACATGAGGGCTTATCTGTACTGGGACGTTAGTATGCAGTAAGCTAGTGTGCGAATTTAAAGAGCACTAGCTACCTCCCAGGTAGACACTCTTACTGTGCACTGAGTGTGCCTTGGACAGATTAGTTTAATTTACTTCTAAAGTGCAGTATACTATCGAGCACCAAAAACTTGTCTACACTGTGAATTACTGAGCACTAGAAAAGGTGTAAATTTTAGTGCGCACCAGTATGTCGTGCACTAACTGTCCGTGTGGGCCCTGCTGGCATGCACTAAAACCTCCCTAGTGCACATTGATGTAGTCCCATTTCAAAGAGTACTATATCAATGTGCACTAAGGACCTTTTAGTGGACCCTAGCAGGGTCCACACAGACAGTTAGTGTGTGATATGCTGATGCACACTAGAATTTACATCCCAGCTGGTGTACACTGATGTAGCATATACACAAACACTTTGGCAGTCTTAGTGAGCAGTAAGAGTGTCCACTTGGGGAATCAGTGCTGAGTAGCTAGTGTGCACTAAGTACTATGGGCTTTTCCCACATGTGAACAAGTCCTGAGGAATTCCTCACCAAACCCACAAAGAGACTACTCTTCTACCCCTCTATATCCTGAGCTAGGGAGTGTTGCCATATGCAGGATGGGGGAAGGGGACTCCCTTTCTTACATCTGCAGGCCCCCCCCAGCCCAACAATGGTTGTGCACAAGTGGAAAAATTTTCAGCAAGGAACAAAGCTTTGGGGTTGTATGGGGAAATGAAAGAAAAGCAACCCATACATCTGACATGTTAATGAGGTGATTCTATGAGACACACACAGGAAAGTATAGTAAGAACCACTGAAAAGTGCTCTGCTCTGAGCGATTTTGGCAGGAAATCAAGGACTGCTATATTCTAAGTCATTGCTTCTTACAATGCCTCTTCCGGTCATAAAAAACAAACCCTCATCTATGTAAAATAGTTCAGAAAATGCATTTTCTGAACTGTCTTTCTGAAAAATTGATTTCTTTTACTTTAGCAGCACATTTTTGCAGTTGAGTTTGTGTGTAACTGAAGTAATGTTAGCAGCTTAGAATATCCGAGAAGATAGATTCCAGCTTTAGTTTTCATAACCCTTAGCCCCAGAAGCCAGCATGCAGATGTGGGAGCTCCCAATCTACAGACGCTGCAGGGTTATTTTGGACTATTATCTTCTACCTGTGGTGTTCCTACATATTTGCAGCAGAAAGTGGAGAACTGAAATACCTTTCTCATAAGCCCACATCAAACAGGTCTGCTCATCTTTTTCTCCACTAGACCTGCTGGGATCACAGGCTACCAGATTCATATCAGCTCCATTATCCAGTAAAAACTGTACTAGACGAATGTGACCATGGTAGCAAGCACAGTGTAATCCTAGAACATTAGAGAAGAAAGAACAATAACTGTGGCAAGCACAATTGTTACAATATAATTGGACTTGTAGTAATAGCTATAAAACTGGAATTGATTTCCTTGATAAAGGACTATATTACCAGACAAAAGACTGGGCACTGTAGGAACAGAGAATATTATTCTACAAGAGCCAATCTATTGCATGCTCTATAGTAAATGTCAGTACTTATTTTACCATGTACAATTCACTACCACGAAAATAGATTAGCAACTTGATAAGGATGTAAGAACAAACAGAAAGAGAAAGGACTGTCCCCAATCCTTATCCACCCCACTTTCTCTCAGGACTGATGCTCTGATATCCTTAGGCCACTCCCTTCTTTACACCCTTTTCCATGTCACCATGCTTAGTAGTAACAGCCCCACAATTAATGTATTATTCCCACACACACTGCCAAAATGTTCTGAAAGACCACTTGGTATATGAAATGTGCTAGTTATAAAGACCACATGCTGCTTTGTGTTTGGTCACTGTATTGTACCTGCTCATGCCTTTATGGCATAGTACTGTCAGGCGCTCTATGCTCTCAACTCCTGTTGCCTTCAGTGGGACTTGAGAATGCTCAGTCCCTTGCAGAATTTCTGTAAGGCTGGAATTTCCAAAGGAGCCTAAGGGCTTGTCTTCACTAGCGCGGGGAGAGATCGATCTTATGGCGATCGATTTATCGTGTCTCGTCAAGACATGATAAATCGATCACCAGCAGCGCCCCCGCCGACTCTGGAACTCCAGCTCCCCAAAAGGCTCAAGCTGGAGTTGACGGGGGAGCGCGCCGCCGCCATGAGGACGGCAGGTAAGTTGGCTGTAGATACACCGATTTCAGCTAGGTTATTAATGTAGCTGAAAGTGCGTAACTACAGTCGATCCCCCACCCTAGTGAGAACCAGCCCTAAGAGTGTGAAGATCTCTTTGAAATTCAGTGGGAGACTGAGGACCTAAATCCCACAGGAAGGCACCTTTGAAAATCCCAGCCTAACTACTTCAGGCTTGGAATCATGTCCTCTGCTTAGTATATTTTACCTGTTAAAGTTCGGTGTCATCTATACAAATAAAGAATAAATCACAGTCCCCACGAGCATACCTGTATGCCCATCTCTTCCTTGATGATTGATGCTTAAAACATTCTGGTCAAGAAGAAATTTTACAAGATCTATGTTCTTGCCATAGGTACAGGCACTGCAACAAATAAACAACAAAATAAAAAAACTCTCCAGTCCCCAGAAATAGCAAAATTTACTTTGGTTACCTAAAGATATCAGGGGAGTTACATTGGCATAAAACCCATGTTACAGAATGGAGAATCTAAACGTGCAACTGTAGGGTTTATCTACGAAAACGAATATGTGCTTTTCTGTTACATTGGAAGTATCCTGAATATTCTGGTGCCAATATCAGACACAGTTGTGCAAAATTAATTGGGTCTGTTTTGCAAGTGCTTTTATAGAACCCTGTACATTTTCATAAATTGTGGCCAAAAATATTTAGAACAAAATTTCACACAAATTTTGCTGTTCCACCTTACTGTTAGATGAAAAGTCTGGAGGTCAGGTGGATTTTGGGTGTAATGTGGTCCAAGCTTAGATTTCCTTTGGTCCAAAAAAGGGAAAAGAAGCAATGCTTTATACAGCTGTTGATAAACTTTCAACAGCTCTCTCATGGTTACTATTACCATCTGGTTCTACCTCTTTTCTCTTTCTCCACTGTCTCTTTTGTGGCACCTACCTCTAGCCTTATCTCTCTCTCAGACAGGAGTCTAGTATCCACATCTTCCTGCAGTCCTGTTCCCGCTTAGGTTGAAGTGGTTGCTACTGCCAATTTTGCATGCATCTGTGAGCAGAATTCTATTGACAATGGTGTTTAAAATGTCCTACCTGTGAAAAGCTGTTTCACTGAATATATTTTCCTTAGTCAGACTTTCTGTTCCTGACAGCTGGATTATTTCCTTGACAACTTCAAACTTTCCATTGTAGCAAGCACTGAAGACAAAGTCAGCAGAGTGTTACTGATAAGACTATGAAGTATGCCTTTGCCGTGCAAAGCAATGGTTCTGTGCATTACTCACAGGTGTAAAGGTGTGTCTCCATAAATATTGGCCACATGGGGCTGAACTTCAAAATTGCTTTGGAGAAGGAACTTCACTATTTCATGATGTCCAAATCGAGAACAGAAATGTAGAGGAACATGGTCTTCATTGTCCTGAGCATTCACTGTCATTTGAATCAGACAGAGGAAAGTAAACTATTTATACTCATTTTTTCAGAGAGATTGTTTGCGCATGCATCCTATGAAATCCCACAACAGTTAATTGATTAAATATTTATGTGCCTGCTTCTGCTCCCCTGAAGTTAATGGGAGCTTTTCCATTAACTTAAATGGATGTGGAATCAGACCATGTAAATGACACTGTTCATAACAAATCACCAAGGCCATTATTTTGTAATTATTCAGGACATAATTATTTATTGCAACATCAGATTTACTGAATCTTTCCATAAGGTTTTTAGTGAAGAAAAGAGGGCGGTATTAATGAATTAGTGACCCTTAGAAAGTGGATTACTGCCAGGTGTTAATGTGAAACAACTATGATGCAAAGGCATTAGGCATAAGAAAACAAGAACCTGAGTTATTTCAAATGAGAGGAACAAAATTCATTCACTAAAAAAATCAGGAAGAAAATCTTTCATTGCTGTTCTCTGGAGTGGAAATCCAGAGTTATTTTTAGAGAATATATTACAATCCTTAAGTACCAGCAATAGAACCATGGAACCACTAGCAGTTACAGAGTGACAGAAAAAAATGAAAACAGAAGTACAGGAGACACAAGTAAGGATATCGTGTTTCATGTGCCTTAATAAAAATCATTTATAAAAAGCAAAGAAAAAAGGTATTTCCCTCTTCTGGATTTCAGAAGTTTTCCCCTTTGCCCTATGGCTTTGTTCTAGGCCTCAATTCTGCAAAGTCTTAGAGTCGGAGAGTTTAAGGTCAAAATAGACCACCAGAGCATCTATTTTGACTTCCTGTATCATACAGGCTCCACTGGAACACTAAACGCAAATCCCAAAATTAGACCAAAACCCAAAGGAGACTAGACTATTATGAGCCACAAGCAGAGAACAGGAGGGACCAAGGTACGCCACTGCCCTAGGCCCCTATAATGGCAGGGAAATGGTCACATGAGATATACCCAGATAATTCTGCCAAGCGACCTGCATCCTCACACTGCAGAGGAAGGTGAAAACCTCACAAGGACACTGTCAATCTGACCAAGGAGAAAATTCCTTCCCAACCTCACACATGGTGATCAGTTAGATCCTGAGCATGTGGGCAAGAATCAGCCAGCCAAGCACTTGACTACTTCAGAGCCTTGACCCTCCCACCTCCAATGTCCCATCTCTAGCCATGGCCATTCCTGATGCTTAGAGGAGAGATATTAAAAAAGAAAGGTACACGCATTTTACTTTACATCCAGGAATGGTCCAAGATATAGAACTACTCCTTTGAGTGATGTTAAGCAGGTATGTAAATCTTTGCAGGCTTGGAATAAGAAATTTGGAGGCAGGGAGAGTCTCTCTCTCTGTCTCTTGTACATAATTATACATGGAAGACATACCATTGTGTTAGAGTTTGGGATGGTTGCATTATTCTTGAAAGACAATAAAATTTTATAGCAGTGTCATGGACTTTGTATGTGGTGGCATATATTTTACAAAAGATATAATCTACAAATGCTTTAGAGAGAAGTTTTAAAAATGTATTGAGACAATTTCTTGTCTCCATCCACCTGTAAAGTCAGTTGCCTTAGTTACCATGCAGCTGTGTAAGCTTGAAAAGGAAAGCAAAATTAAAATGAATTAATTTAAAATACTTCTAAAAATAACTCAAATCCACCAAGGGTCCTGCTGTGATACCAATGCCCTAAACTTCTGTCGGATTATTATTTCCCAGTTTAATTAATATATTTTTCTAAAAAAAAAATCTTGGGGGACAGATTGTACTAATTAGCAATGGGTGAACTTCAGAAGAGGGGTGAAATCCTGGTCCTACTGAAGTCAATGACAAAACTCCCATTGACTTCAATAGGGTCAGGATTTCTCTCTTGAAGCTTTGAGTCATGAATTCCTTATTGCTTTGCTGAATCAGGGCTTTGTTTCAGTTAGCACTAGAAAGATTAACAAAAATGCTATTTTCATTGAAATACAATATCCCACAAAATCTTCCTCCTGTAAGCAGTAACTTCTACGGGAAGTTTTTTCCTAATCCTCTCAAATAGCAGCTGGTTTATACCACGAAGCATGAAGGTTTATATACATTCTTTTTATCTAAAGCAGTGATACTCAAACTGAGGCTTAGGAGCCACAAATTACTTTTAATGCATCTCCTATGGCTCTTCATAATATATAATATTAAAACACTGTATGATTTAATTATTAACCATCAGACCACCCAGCCCCCAGATACACGGACCTGTCCCCAACCTCTCCCAATTCACTGGGCTTTGGAAAGCATGTCCCTTGCCTTGTGAGTGCTACTTAGTTGAGGGTGAGTGCCCCCCCATCATAAAATGACAAGTACATTTCTACTGTCCTTGATTCACATAACCAGGATAACAACATTTTATTACTCCTGCCTCAATAACAAAGAGACTGGGGATCCCACAGCAGCCAAAGTGACCATTTGGGCAAGCAGTCCCATCATGCTAGGCAGGATGCAAACGAGATCATGCAAACAAGATAAGCCCATGAAGTCCTTTTCCACAGCTCACCACCAGATGTCAGGGTAGAGCTCAGTCTAACTCTGCTTACTATATATATTTATATCTATATCTATCTATATATAGATAGATATATATAGTAAATGAAACAATAAAATCACACTACTGCGGCTCTTTTGGCTAATGTTGATTGCTAATTCAGCTCCTGAACCACCGAGGTCTGAATGTCACTGATCTAAAGTAACTGTGGATGTTCACAGTACCCATATTAATTGTTCATCACCCTTTTGGAGCCAACAAGCTCTTGGCTTCAATGATATATTGTGGCAATAAGTTTCATGGATTAGTTATGCATTGTGCAAAATCAGTATTAAGTTTGTTCCTTTTCAGTTCCATCAACTGTCCTTTTGTTTTGTGTTCTGAGAAGGGGTAAATAGCCTACAATTTCATTTCTCTCCAGACCATTCATTATTCTGTATAGCTCTATTGTGCTACCTTTGATTTCTTACCATTGTCATCTGTCATGGTGCCAGAGGCTAACTCATTCGGAACTAGCATAAATAAGTGGGAAATAAAATGTCAAAGTTCAACTCTCCTAGAAGACTTTCAGTTTGAGAAGCACACCAAGTGGCCTGAGAGGCAGGAGTAGTTCCCCTTATTCCAAACCACAACAAAGAGCAAGCATGGAGAGCGGTGAAGCACAGCTTGGCACATTCATTTATGCCCTGGAGACTGAAGCTGAAACTATTTATAAAACATTTCCTTTTGCTGAGGTGGGAGATAAGAATAACGTTGACATTATTTTTTAAAAAACGCAATAAGCATTTTCATTCCCTAAAGGAAAGTAATAGACAAACAGGGATATATTCCCCAAGGGAGCAGAGGCCCAGAAAAAGCAAGAAAGCTTTTGTAAGATAATTATAGGAATGGGGAGTGCACTGTGATTTTGGCATCAGTAATGAAGAATATACAGAGATCGCCTAATAGTTGGATTTTAAAAAAGGAACTTTTAGAAAAATCACAGGTAATGTTTGAGCAAACCCTGGAACTGCAGGTGCTGCTGGAATGGCAGTCTGAGATAGCAAAATGCAAGTCAGTCAGTAAGAAAATAGTAGATGTGTGGTAAATATAGAAGAAAAGAATAAATTCCAATTGGGGAAAAAGAGAAGATAAACCATAAAAAATTACCTGTCTGACCATCAAGTAACTTGGGCAGAAATATGACAGGTATGACAATTGCCAACTGGCATAATCAAGAAAAAGGAGCCAAGAAAATAGCTCAAGTGAGGGTGAGTGATATCTGTTTATAGGGATCTGTATTCAAAAATGAGTGGGCTTGTCTGGTTAATCTTAAAATCTCATATCTAATTTCAAT
Source organism: Dermatemys mawii (assembly GCA_007922305.1). Lineage (NCBI taxonomy): Eukaryota > Metazoa > Chordata > Testudines > Dermatemydidae > Dermatemys > Dermatemys mawii. The sequence continues at coordinate 29,138,110 of ML677352.1, forward strand.
TTGACTTTAATTGGCAGAGGTGATTGTGATTTGCAGAGAGACTTTTAAGAAGATGAGCCACAACTCAGGGTAATGTTCAGTAGTCCGAAGAGGCAGATAAGTTTCCAGGGTTAATTAAAAACCCACAGGACTTACACAAGCAATGAATACATTTGACAACCATTGCAGCAATCTACTAGACCAAACCATGGTCACTGATACGGACTTCATAAAAGGCAGAAGACAATGGACATACTTGTCTACCAGCTATTGACTACTTTTGTAGATTTGTAGAGATTCTACTTCTTACTATACACGCTAGGTTGCAAAACAGATAAAAGCATCTTTTTCATTTTGGAGGAATAGTCACCCATAACAGAGCACAATCTGTCAATATAGAGTTCCAAACTTTTGAGAAACAATTATTAAGAGTATTACTTCCAGCTCTCATCACTCTCAAGGGAAGAGAATCTAAAAGAGCATTCTAAAAATATAAACCTGAACCTTGCTTCCATGTGCTCCTGAGTTAATAGGGAAACCCTCATATCAGGCACCAAACTAAGACAGTTCAGATGGTTATGAGTCCACAGTTAAGAATAATATTGTCAAACTCAGAGGCAAATCTTCCACCTAAATGGCCCAGTTTAAAGGATGTGAAGCTGAGAAACAATGGACATAAAAGGTCTCAGTCTTTCTTCTTCAACTATCAGAATGAATATCATAGTTTATCCAATCTTAAATTAGGAGACCCAGTCTTGATAATCCTGGAGACAGAATAAAATTGGACAGGACCAGCTGTTTTTATAGGGCATAGTTGAACCAATATTCCTTTCTGCACCCAAGAGGGAGACCGATCAAGATACTCAGCAGCATGGAAAAAACAGATGGCATCTTCAGATGGTTCACAACCCAGCAGAATTGCTATATCACTCTACTTGAAATGTTCCTTTAGTGAATGAAGATAATGCCATTGAGAAGAATCTGAAGACTATAAAACTGGACTCTCCCCTCCTAGGATTTGATCAGCTAAATTTGATCAGCTGGACAAAACTCTCTTGAAGGGATGTGTTGTTTCTTTCAATCTGTAGAAGAAAGAGAGGCAGCAGGGAGATGAGGAAAATTCTAGGAAGAAGTTCCACAGTTAAATATGATGGGTGTGTGTGTTATTTTAGAAATAATCCTCTCTTCTTATTCTAAGAAAGTTCTTTGTTCAGTGATTTTTTTACCATGGTCCCATGACAGAAGGATCAAGTTACATGAATAGTAGCATTGACTATGAAACAACTCACATGTGAAAGGATTTCTGACACGAAGAAGTGTTTGCGGTATCTGATCCAAAATCATCATGTTTTTGTATTATAACCTAGTAATATAACATTTCCTACTATCATACAGTTTCATTTGGATATTTTAAAATAGATATTGAATTTACTGAGATTCTATATAATGAAAATAGGCAAAAATAATGAATGCATAAATAATACAAACAGTGTATTAAAATAATGGGTGCACAGAGGGAGTGAAAAGAGGAAAGAAAAATAAAAGCATGAAACACATACAAAAATGAGATTTTTCATGATAAATCAAGGTCAGCAATTAGATGTTTTCAATATTAAGGGAATTTCAAGTGATAATAATTCATAAAGGTAAATTAGACTTTTAAAATGTATTAGTGGCCGTAAATAAATTGAGAGTTTATAAGAAGCGGATCAAAATGCACTGCCACTGTCTTGGTAGAGCCATAATATGTAAGAAAAATGTTTTATTTATTTGGTTATTCTACTAAGAGTTCCTTTCCAATAGTGTTCATATTTCATGTTAGGAAATTCCGTGTAAATAAACTATAGGACTAGCATTGGGAGAGAGAGTGCACTGTTCTTGCAGCCTATTGGTTCCCATATAAAATACATGAATAATGTATATGTATATTTCCTTTTAGATATCTTTGTGATGGGGATGAAGTAGAACATTGGTATGCCTTGGATTTTGTAAATGTTAGTAAAGTCTGGTCATACTTTGACCTTTTCATTATGTTGCAGTGGTCACTGGTTTTATTTCTCTAGTTCAGAGACATGAGAGACATTTATTTAATGTCCAACCAGTCAATATATATTAAAATGAACAGGTCAAACTCATGGAAACATATTGCTGAATTTCAGAGCATGTTCTCAGATTCCTTTGGCTAATTTTATATCATGAATTATTTTCATTCTTAAATGTTTATGAATTCTTTCTCTGTTGCCATGGTGATTTCAAGTTTCAAAATGTGCCACTTTGTGGGGGTAAGACAGTTTCAGGTTTCTTTGCTTTTTCTATTGCGGAATGTACAGATTTTAAAATAAATAATCTTGAACGGGGCCCCAATTTCCTCCTCTTTTGGAATAAATTAACTAAGTGATAAGCAGCCTTTTACAGCCTTGAATAGTGAATGCACATCTCTTCTCTGCTCCCTCTCCCCCTTTATTATAATTATATTGGTTCAGTGGGCACATATCAAGACTTAAATATCAAGGGCTCACTGTTCAAAAAAATACTTACAAATCTGAGTCATGCTGTTTCCCCATCTTTTTCTAATGAGTGAGTAGGAGGGATGTAATACATTGATGATTCTCAGAGAACACATTACATTTAGACTCCCAGATACCAGTAAGTAGGAGTGTGGGTGCAGACACAGTTACAGAGTCACTTGCAGAACAGGTCTATGATACTGTGGAAATCATGTATATGAATGATGCTGCTTTTGGCACCACTGGTTTTGGAGCTGTGCACAGAAAACCTAGGTCCTGTGTGAAATGATCAAAGGAAAAAGACATATGGACCATTGTCTTTTGTACTGTGCAGTTCCTTAGCAAAGGATAGTATATTGATAGATATGAGAGCAAGAGAGATATTAGAATAGATATAGATATACCCACATATATATATAGATTCCAATTCAGGACAACATTCAGAACAGCACTGAATCATGTGCTTAACTTTAAGTATGTGCTCATAATCTACTGAAGTCAATGGAAGTTATGCATCTGCTTCAGTGCTGTCATGAATAGGGATGGATTTCAGCACGTGCTTGTGTGCTTTGCTGAATTTAGGATTTAGAATTTAGGCCATTTACTGCAGGCTTGAGAATACAGTACTCACACATACAAAACACCCACAATTACCACCTCCCACTGAAATTAACTGAAAGATTCCCATTGACTTCAGTGGGCATTGGATCAGGAACTGACTAAGGATTTCAAGTCTGGGGATTTTATATGATTTTCAAATATGGATAGATGGAATCCTTGTTATGCTTTGTCTGCTGTGCTTCTTTGTGTTAATTAATGACTAGCTATGAATACTGATTGGCAGAAGACATCGAATGGGGTTATAGATTGTGAGACTGATGTTGAATAATTTTGATAACTTTGTTCTTACTATAATATGTAGGATTCTTGTAGCAAATGTCAATTGCCCCTGCCTCCTTCTGTTTTGCTTTTAATTAGGTCTCTCAAGATCACATGGAGATTGTTTCCCTGGGCAAAATCCAGATCCAACAGAAGTCAATGGACCACTGACTTCTATGGGGCCAGGAATTTATGCAATATATTTGAGATATAAGTGTGTTTACAATAGTAATATTAAAGTCAATAGCTTTATTAAAAATAAGTTCTTTTTTCAGACCATATGGCTGTCACTTTTTCAAAGCTCTTTTTTCATCCTATATCTGAAGATGAGAACTATCCCTTTCAATCACTTGAATATAGGGCTGTGTCCAATTTATCTACAAGAATATCTGACTTAATACATTTCATGTGCATTTTTAGTGAGTTAATTACAAGTTTTAATATTTATAATATTTTTCAATGTGTCTTCAGATACTTGTGTGTGTATCTATCACATGAGTATCACAAAGACAGATATGTAGTAGAGGCACCCTCTAGATAAATTGCAGAGTAGTGATGAATTGCAAAAATATCCAATATATTGTAGTTATCCCATACCTTTGACTGTCTCACCCACACTCTGGCTCACCACTTAAACTGTCTGTCTGCCTCTGACATCCCAAATCTCTGAGCAGCTTCAAAGAGGCACCATTTAATAAGACAAAAATCAGTCTACCAGAAAAATGCTTACGTCTCTCCCTCCCTCCCAAAATTGTACAGACCTAATGTCCAAAAGAGGCAGTAGTCGGTCCTGCACAGATACCAGGATTAAGAGCCAACATCTCATTATTCTACAGAGCTAGACATGGGAGCTTTATGCTCTAGGCAAGAGCAGAAAACCCCTTAAAGAGACACAGCACTTGCTTCTAGCGGTGGAAGGTCCCAGGATGGAGAAGATGCCACAACAATTTTATGTGTAGAAAAGCTAGCTTGGGTTACCTTAGAAGAGGTTTTACAAATGTATTACTGTAGTATTCTTCTCCCCACAGACCCTCTACAAACAGACTCATGAGCCAAGCCTCTCTTTTCCTCCCACCTGACACTAAGCTCGGGGAATAAGGGAGGTGGCAGTGGGGTAGCGAAGATGTCATTAAGCCACTCTTGTGTCTGCTGAGTTTTCAGCTTTAGGGCTGTTCTACTTTATGCTTAGCTGCAACAGCCCCTTAGCAGCTGTTCCACAAGGGAGAACAGTTGGAGCACAGCAGCACTCTGCCCAGGCAATCCCTCCTACCCCAAGTATGTCCCACACCAACAAAGGTTTGGAGGGGGATTGATAGAGAGTCATTTTCCTGTCTCTGCACTGTACAGGGAACCTCCTTACATAGGGAGTTTTACTGGGACCTTTTTTTGATAAGTTTTGTGCCCTTTATGTTATTGAAGCTGTATAAAGGAGCTGAAATAGAACAGCAAATCTAGTCCACGGAACTAAAGCACGTGGTTTTACAACTAGAGGGATGAAAGAAACCTTGACATATATTTCCACAACATAATTTTTTTTTCTAAATCTATGGCATATACAGAATATATAATGATGTGGAATTTTGTAGCAATTTTCTTGGCATTAGCTTGGTATGACCTGTAAAACTCACTCAGAGTTGTTCAGTTTGGGAATAATGCAAATATTTACGCTGATAAACCTTCACACTATTCCACCTGGTCATGTATTAAACACACACAGACACACAAACTTATATTACATGTGAAATTTTTATAATGAATAATGTATTACAGAAATCCCATTTCTTTTTCTGTTCACAAATTGTGTGTGAACAGATTATGGTTTCCTCAATATTATTACTTGAAAATATTTACCACATAATTTCTACTTAATATCCTTTATCTGTAGCTCGCCTACTAATAATTTATTGTGGGCATTTGACATTCAAAATCTGAGTTGTTTAGACTGGACACATACTTCACATGGTTTCTTTCTGTTCTCTGCTTGAACCAGCATAACTCTTAGAAACAAATTTCCACTGTGAGTACTCGTGATTATGATTTCAAATTTGTTTCCTCCTAATATTCTCCAGCATTCACTTGCAACTCATTGTTTCTATAAGCACTTTTGCCAATGAGCTAATTCTCTAGCTTATTCATGAGAAGCCAGCACAAAGGGGGCAGAAACATAGACAAAGCATATTTAGAATGTGAGTAAATATTCCCAGAAATTTTTTTTTGCACTAGTCACCAACTTCAATACACAAACACACATGTAAACACAGTATCAGAAGACAAAATCGAAGGCTGGTGCAAAGTATCACCACTTGACACTATATACAAAATGTAATTTTAATGTGCTTTTAAAACCATCCCTTACCATCAGCCTTGCTGCCCTCCTCCATCAAGAGTTTTGCAATATTAAGAAACCCTTTGGCAGAAGCTAAGTGGAGGGGTCTGTCTCCAACTTCCCCGCTCACATTCACATCAGCACCAAACTTCAGCAAGAGATGGGTAACCTAAATATTTCATCAATGTAAATTAGAACATCAAGTGAAAACAAACATTTCAATGAAACCAGAACATAAGAAGGACCATACTGGGTCAGACCACAGGTCCATCTAGCCCAGTATCCTGTCTTGCGACAGTGGCCAGTGCCAGGTGCCCCAGAGGAAATGAACAGAACAGGTAATCATCAAGTGATCCATTTCCTGTTCTCCATTCCCAGCTTCTGGCAAACAAAGGCTAGGGATATCATTTTTTACCATCCTGGCTAATAGCCATTGATGGACCTATCCCCTAGGAACTTACCTAGTTCTTTTTTGAACCCTGTTATAGTCTTGTTTTTCACAATATCCTCTGCAAGGAGTTCCACAAGTTGACTGCGCATTGTGTAAAGAAATACTTCCTTTTATTTGTTTTAAACCTGCTACCAATTAATTTCATTTGGTGATCCCTGGTTCTTGTGTTAAAGTTTACTCTACATTGGATTTCTTAAAATCTTGAATGAGAAAGTTCAATTTTTTTTAAATTAAAACTGGGTTAGGTAGGTATACATAATTTATTTTCATGAAACATTATAAATTTAATTTGTAAGTTATATATCTGTAAAATATTACAGTGTTCACTAGCAAATGCCAATTCATTTTTTAAAATGATACGGATAGCAAGGGGTTGGGAAAAAGACGCAGTTATTTGTTTAACTGACCTAGTCAGCATAATAAAGTAAATGCCCTTAAGATCCATAAATTAGCTATGTCAGAGCTTCCTTCAGAAAGTACAGTCCCTTATCACAAAAGCACCAGATGCATTTTAGCATAATTTCACAAGACTATGACTATTTGTTCAAAAGTGGTTCACGGGAAATAAGCAAACTAATCTCTCAGCCCAACATGTAAAGAGCTTCTTAATGTTATTGGATGATGAGGTGAATATATAAAGAAAGGAGGCTGCAGGAATGCATGCTTTATGCACACCCTGACTGTTACTGAACCATAGAAGTATAGAGTTTTCAATCATCTGTTCTCTTGGAGTCTGTCCTTTCAAAAGCATTTTCCTGGGAATGACTCTCCAACACACTCCAAGTAAACTTCAGTGAAATGAAAAATATACTCTACCCAGAGGTCATGCTTTGAAACTCTGAAAATGTCCCTGCATATGAATGTTTCCAGGGAAAGAAAGGCACAGGGGCTGACTCACATGAGCCAACACAGACATAAGGCTATTTCCGAACCCAAGTTTCTCCTGCTGTGCAAATGAGTATATTGCTCACTAAGCCACAGACACTTCTATATTAGCAAAGTGAAATGGGATTAGGAGGGTTTGATGATAACTTAGAGTCAAGGCTTCAGTGCTTTTTAAAAATTTCACTGCTGGTGAGAGTAAGACGAGCAAGATGTGGCCCTTTGCATCCACCACGCTCTGGGTGAAATCCTTGCTCCATTGGATCTACTAAGAGATTTCCCATTAATTTCCATGGGGGCTGGATTTCACCCATTAAATCCAAGGTGGACCAGCCCATTTGTTATTGAGCATTCTGGGTCATTTATACACATTTCTGTAGAGGTATTTAAATGGAGAAATCTAATGGATACAAGGGAACTTCAAGGTTTAGCATTGTATGAATTGTATTTCTGGGTCTGGTGAATTGTATCTCTAATCCTTTTATGGGTTAGAAATCTCATGAATGGCAACTACGTTCAAGAACTCTTTCAGGAGGTAGTAAATTTGGCTGGGTGAGCCTAGCAGTGGGTAGTTAAAGCATGAATAGCCATATTCCTATGAGCTTTCAAACAGCTGAAATGTCAGATATAGTTAAAGGCATAACTTTAAGGATGTGAAACCTGTGCAGCCTCTCTCTAGTAGGATCCTTCCAAATATAAAGACAGGCTGGTTGACAGGAAACCTACATGTGGCTCATTGTGTGAGTGCACTCTTTCATTTTTGTCAGATAGTTACCCGTTCATGGCCATAGTATGCTGCAATGTGCAATGGGGTGAAAAACACTGCATCTTGAACATTGACATAAGCTCCATGCTGCAAAAGTATATCAACAGCCTAGAAGAAAAAGAAATAAAAGATTCCATTTAGAAGCTTTGTATGCGGTCACTTTATAATAAAATTCTATAACATTATGCCAAGAAAGAACAAACACCAACCTATAAAGGTGGAGAACTCCATATAGGATATAAAAGTGATTAACTTACAGTACTATAACTGAACACTGAATGTCACTGATGTCTTATAAATAAACCTGAAAATGTATTTACCAATAAAAAGCCTGATTTGTGAAGAGAGAGGCCTAGAAATGACTGACTCTGAAGGCTCAGAATAGCCTTTAATTTTCTTTTAGGCTTCATGAACAAACACCAATAAATATATCACAATTCTTAAAAGAAAAGAAAACAAAATAAAAGACCCCTTTAAATTTAAATGCATGCAGGTAAATTCACAAGTATAATTCACTCAATATGTAAAGACTTCAGAGTATTTTAGAAGATAATAGCCCTTAGACTTCAATAAATAACCTAAGTGGTTTCTTTCAAATTTTCACTCTCTTAGTCATTCTGAAGGCCAAACGTCTGGTCGAGCAGCTATTAATTTTGAAGCATTGACCTTCTGAATAACTGTCAAAATGGAAATTTGAATTAAACCATTTTGGATTATTTATTGAAGCCTAAGCATTGTTATTTTTTTTTTGAAGCCCAAGGGAGTCTTTATACCCACTAAGGGTCTTGTGCCACAGATCATTTGCATAATTTTACATACAGTTTTACGGAATGCTCTTGTTTTTCCTTATAGCCTGCATGTGAGTCTCATGATTTTGAAAGGTGCTGGAGTGACAACCCTAGAAATTACCCACAGCATGGGGAGCAGCAGGGAAAATGCATTCCAGCTCAATCTACCCATATGCCACAATGGTGACGTAAAGGGACTACCTCTAGTGAGGGGATGAGTGGACAGTGTAGATTCTACTGCTATTCACTCCTCCTCTCTGCTGACACTGCCAGAGATGGTCCCAATTAGTGCCCAACATGATGAATCATTTGTGATGTGCGCCCCTATCAATTAGTAACTGGTCTGAGAGGTCTGAGATCACCAAATCATTTCACATGGGCACCAAAGAGGCCAGTCATTTGAATCTGTCACTCCCAAGTACTGATGGAACTAAGACCTGTTACTAAGCAACACTAGCATGCAGGAATTATTTCTTTATACTATTTAAACTGAAAAATATTTTGTCAATGTGCTTCACTGAGTGAATTTTCTGAGTAAAGTCCTTTCCATGCCATACTTCATGCATTTTCCCTTATTTTTAATGATTTCACACTAACACTGGCTGTAAGCCTCCCTATGACTAGTGTTTTAGGGACTACTCATGCCACATACAGAGCCTCCTCAAATACCATTGACTTCAATAGGATCTGAAGGCATTTATCACCTAGAAATGTCCCAAAGACTGGAAGGCCCAAATGCTCTTGAGTGGAAGAGAACCTGAATTTGCAGGTCTGAGAACAGGATGCATGAAAGGGTATGCTCCCCTATCGCACGGAAGCCACTCTGCAAGGGCTCTGCTTGTGTGTAGAAAGGGGAGATGTTGGCCTTGCTTTGTCAGATTTTACCCCCAAAGCTATGGAAACTAGTCCAAGGGAACACAAATGGCAGCCGGTGGCAGATGGTGTTGTTGGCATCACAGTTCCTCAAACCATATTGTCAAGGGGCTCAAGCAGATAGTGTTGATGGTGGGTAACAGTGCAGAAGCAACTTGCCTCCTTATGGAAGATACTTTCCTCTGGAGTATCATCTGAAATCCTTATATATCTTGAAGGATTCATTCATTTAGGGGTCTAAAGTCCTTAGCCTGATCCCCAGCAGGGGTAATTCAATATAGCACCACTGACTTCTATGAAGAGTCTTGTGACTTCTCTCACTCACCCATAAATTATAAGGAGGTGGGGAGATAGAATAACAATATTGTTAGATTCCCAGACAGTAATCCTTATAAGAGAGAAGAAGGGAAACTTAGAAAAAAAACACAAACACTTTTTAATTACTCTCAGGAATTGTAAATTCTGGGGTGATCTATATGTGTAGGCTTGTCCTTCACAGAGACCTTTGGATGAGAAGAGAGTTTCAGAATCTCATATAAACAGCAGACAGAGAAAGAGAGAGCTTTCTTTCTTTCTTTCTTTCTTTCTTTCTTTCGAAGACACTGTGAATAAAGGTTTGACTCTTACATCAGAGGAAATTTTCATGCAGATCTGAGAGAGAGAAGCTCTCACTGATTTCATTTAGAGCTGTGTGCATTTAGTACCTGCGGAGATTAGACCATAGGCATTTAAAGGTACCCAAATTATAAACCAGTTTGGAAAAACTGAGACTTAGCTTTTAAGTGTCTCGGTTTCATCACCTATCACAAAGGGGGAATTATAAAGCACCTTAAAATCTCTGGATTAAAAGGACTACACAAAGATTAGCTACATCATCATTACTGACAAAAAAAAATCACACAAGAATAGCATTCCTACAAGATTTTACCTGTATTTGAACCGAATCAGAAGTTAGGTGCTTTCTGGTTTTAGATTTGAACCAGAATGAAAATCGTAAGAGCAGAGATTTGCATCCTTACAACCCAATATTCAAAGGGAGTTAGATCTGAGATTCCAGTTTTGATCCTATGATACAGTTTCCTGCAATATTGTTGGAGATTTTACTCTATTAAGGTTATGGATTATTGTGGGCTAGAGATTGTATATAATCTTAGGGGGAAGAATGATCGCAGCTTCTCCAGGAATTAAGTACAGTGGGGGAATGGGAGCGCATAGGCAAATTCACTTGCGTTGTAACACCTCCAGAGAAATACCACCTGCAAATACTAGTTCAAATTAGATTTTCCAGAGACAAACAGACAAAGAAAAAACTTCTGGATAAATAACCTGAATTTAGACTGACGCATGTCCTTCTTTCTGATAAAGAAAATGGACAGAACCTCCTGTTCAAGGGAGGACCCAATTCGTCCTGGGATGGGATGGAAGGACTTTGGCCTACTGAGGTCACCGGTCATTGCCCTGAACTGCAACGGAGCCATCTGTAGTTTAAAAATGTCTCCAGATTCTCACAATTTTTCTTTACTAATTGAAAATACTTAGTGAAAACAGCCATCTCCAGCAGTTTATTATCTGCTTTCTCCTCCAAAGCTTTAGCTTATTAAATAAGACTGACCCTTGTGGTGCCCCACTATTAACTTGCTTTCCACTCTGAAGAGTAATCATTCAGTACAACTCTATTTCTATTTCTTCTTACTTAACCAGTTTTTAATTCACAACATGACTTTTCCCTTTACCCTCTTGTTATTTACCTTAATAGTATTTTATGGAAGGCATTATCCAAAGCTTTTTGAAAATTCAAGTAAATTATGTCCACTTCAGACAGAGAGTGTTAATTAAAGTAACTCTGAAGGTTAGAGAGAGTCAACAAATGGAACATAAGATAGACTACATAAAGATTTTGTCTCTTGGAGAAGGGCAGGAGATAAGAATTCTTCTAACAAAATTAAATCAATGCATATTGACTTTCTAGTAGGTAAAATTAAAATGAGAAAGTCAACTTCAACAATTAAGCCATATGCATCAGCATTAGCCTGTGTATATCCCTGTGTTAACACATCTAAAGCATTTGCAATGCTTTTCAGAGCTTCTTTATTAATTAAACCATTAAAAGCTAAATACTAGGAGCATCCAGCACTGGCCTTATTCTTTCCAATTTAGCAGATACAGATATAATCAGTCATGTCCTGTAAAGATCCTTTGCACAAAACTGGAAAGTCTCTTAACTCTTTGCTGGTCTGCAAGAACTGTAGAATTAACCATGATCAGAATGAAGCAGTAAATGCTAAAGAAGCTTCCAAATTATTGTGAAACACTAGTTGACATATGTAAGATACAATTAAGGGAGTTGTCTAACTAAGGAAGAAGTCTGCTGAAATGTTTCAACATATCCTTTTTTGTTGGATTTGGGGACAGAAGACAGAATTGGGACACGCTATCTGTATGTTCTCTTTATCTCATTGGAATAGATAAGATAAATACAGCTGGGTCACTGATAAAATCAGTAATGAAAAATGCAGGTACTGATTTCCTGAAATATACCTTTCATACCACAAGAATGGTTTCTCCTTCCAAAGCAGGTAGCCAAGAAACTGAGACATTTTGTTTTCTTATCTGAAGATATTATACATAGAATGGTTTAAGTGATTTTGCGATATGTTATGGAAAGACAATTGTCTTGCCCTCATCATTTAATTAATAACGCTATATTTTTGAAACATCTCAATTGCTTTATCCTGTTGGTTTAAAGACATTACATTACAGGAGTCAATCTGCTTTCAAATGCAGACTCTTGGGTTGAGTAGATGGGTTAGGGGCTCAGTCAAGTTAGATGAAACTCCCTTATCACCCATGTAGACACAGTTTAACACCTTTTCAGTTGGGTTAGCTGGTTGTATTGTAGCCAAGGTGGAAGCTTCCTTAACACCTATGCAAAGGTGGAAGGTAACATTTTCAAAAGTGCCTAAGTGACTTATGCCCAAGTCTCATTTTCAAAAGAGACATAAGGACTTCAAATTCTAGGGGTATGTGAACACTTCAACGCTACAGCAGGTGAAGCTGTAGGCATTTTTGAAACAACTAGGCTTCCAGCTAGATTACCACACAACCAGCTCGCACAGCTTTGAAGATGTTAAACTGTGTCTACATGAGTATTAAGGGGGCTCTCTAATCATGTGAAACTTGTTCAACTGAGCTAACTCAGTTGAAAAACCACTCCCTCGCACCAGTAGACAGACCCTTCATCAGTGTACCACCTTAAAAACGGATCACATTATCTTCTTGTAGCTGATGTTTGATCAACTCTGAAAAAAGCAAGAGAAGTCCAAGAAAAAGAGATTTGCTTATGTGAAACTGTAAGGGAGATGCAAAGCACCCACACACAGGATCTGGCTACCATATCATTTCATCTCTAGAGAACTGGAAATGCATAGTTTCCGTCTTGTTTTGTGGCAAACATGCTTTCATAATTAGGTTCAAGAGTGTAATGATTAGGAACAGATGAACAGAAAAGAAGGATCTTAATATAAATCATAACTGAATGCTTTTAAAGATAAGAACTGATGGAAACTCTCAATCTCCTAGTCTGTGACAGGCCTACTTTAATCAAATCCATCTTTGGGACTGGACAATTTCTGCTAAAATAGCTACTGGATCAAGTCTCATTAATTCAGGTATCTCTCCTCCCACTCCTCAGGGTTCAGACAAAGGCAAATTCTGGAGAAGACCCAGGCCTGGTTCAGCATTGCCCTGCAATTTGTGTAGTTATCTATATCTGTGCAAAGTGGGTGTATATAGCCCTACTCTCCTAATTTGGTAGCATTTTGCATTGACTTTGCACCAGCATAAATGCCTACGAAAAAGTTTCAGACAAGTTGCAAGGCTGTGAATGGGGTGGCTCGAGGCACCAGCGCAGCAACACTGCCAAATCGGGGCAGGACCAGCAGAAGAAAACATAGAGCTGCCCCGGCTGTTAAGATTCAGTCTCCTTGAATTCATGATATTAGATTTTTCTAGCCAGCTACACTGTAACAGAGAAATACAATAAAATGTCTGACTAGACCTCTCCATTCATGACACATGAAAAGGAGGGGGTATACTGGATGTCAGGTGGAGGAAACTGGAGATGCTTGAGATTGAAATCAGGAGAAAAACAGAGTTAGGAGGAAGTGAAAAATATGTAATTGTAGAAGTTGGAAGCATTAGTGTGAAGTGGTGTGAAAAATAAAGGAAAATGAGGACTTTGAAATATTCAGATAAGTTTCAAATAAATATATAAACTCCTCAAGGTTTCTCAAGCTGTTTGAGGTTCACCCATAACGAGTAATAAAACTCATTCAAGTGAAAACTAGAGATGAAAAATATTCCATGGTAAAATAAGATTTACATGTGAAAATCTATATTTTATTCTTTGAAAGCTGTCCTTATAAGACAACCTCCTTGTTTACCAACAAGTTCTTGTTGCAAGCAAACAAATGCATTCACCCAGAGTGTCAGAGTATTAAATAACTGTCCTCTGTCCCAACTGGAATCTCATCTCAGTTCACAAACCTCTCCACATTGTAATCTGCAAATGCCAATTTTAATTTATAAAATGAAATAGGCAACAATATTAGTTTTTCAGTGTGGAAATATTGAAGGACACATCAGTGCATATTAAAAATGTATTATTAATTCAGCAGTGACCTCTCTGGGCTGGAAACATTTAATGTTTTTAAAACACCATGCTTATGAACAGTTTTTTAAAACTCAGCTGGATATCTAATTTGCTTTCCAGAATCTCTTATTTTTCTCTAATTTTGTACACTTCCCACTGAGGACTCCAGTCCAGGGATCATGCTCTGAAAATGTCCACTAAATGATAAAACAAACCAACAAACTAGCTTTGCTAAAATAAACAAAGATGACACAAAATCACAGAGAAGATGAAATATTTATGTACCAAGCGGGCTCAGCTGAGTTGGAACATCTCATTTACAGCAGTGTCCTTCAATCTCCCAGTTTTATAGAGGTGATTACCATCGTGGTTTCAGGAGGTGTGGAGATTGTGCCAAGGTCACAACTGGCCCTGCAGCAGAACTGAGAATCGCAGCTAGATTCTCCAGTTGCTGTGTCTGGTTCTGAAATATAATGAGTATCTTTCCTCCATAAATGTAAAAGTCAGATAATATATATAATAGGCTGGTGTGTATTTTTCTTTTATTTATTTAGCTGAGTAAATAACATTTTTTCTTATTTTACTGAAATGAAGAAAATGTCAAAAATATATTTTCCCTCTCTGACTTAAATTTCACTGCACTTTTTACAGGTTTTTTTTTTACAGTTCCAATTTCCATGAATATTAATGAAATTCTGTGCAAAGTAAGCTATTTAACCCAGCAGAAGAGATTCTCAGCAGATTGACAATTTCAAAGTTCTATAAAAAAGGGAAAGAAAAAAGCAGAATCTGAACTATAAATCTTCAGGTTCCAAACCAGCAGCAGAACCAAATGAGGTATATGGAGTACTACCCTCTGTAGGGGATGTTTCTGGTAAAGATCTGATCATTACTAACAGAGAAAACAATGTGTCTTTTTCAAATTGCTCACAAAAATGATTCCTCATCAAATTAGAGGCTTTATCCTTACAAGGAGCTGAGTATCCTCAGTTTTCATTGACTTCAGTTGGAGTTGAGGGCATTATGCACATTGTAGGAGATGCTCTGTCATTCATAGGATCAGCCTCAAAAGTTTTAAAAAAGCAACTTGAAAAAGTAAAATAAAACAAGGTATTTTGTATTTTCTGCTCATCATTCTTCATTTTAATGATCTGAAGTACTTTATGTTCTTGTGTGTCATATATATTATTTACATTTGAGCATTTTTCAGTTGAGCTACAGAAAATACAGCATTATGCAAAATCACCCCCACAGGCTTATTCTTAACCCTTCGCTCCTGTAATGAACTCTGTCATGAGGAGTATATTGCAGGATTGGTGCCCTATTCACATAATTTTCTAGGGGATAAAACATTGGCAGAAGTAGACCTGGAAAACGACAGAAATGGAGAGAAGAATGGAGGATTGGAGGGCCAGAATTTCAAAATATGGACTCTAATCTGAAAAAAAAAATTCCGCTAGCACATACTGAAATGTATCAGCTTAAAAAAATAGAGAGAAAATAAGTTCAATGTCATTCTGATACAGATATATTGAAAAATCATGTATAATTGGATCAATGATTTTTTGTTTCCTTTAGTCAACTAACAATAATTAAGTAATAAAGAACTCAAAGTTGTATGTAAAAGATCTATTCTGGAAAGCTAAGAACCTGTAAATTGTAAATTAATCTGTCTCATTATCCAGAAATCAGAATGTATTAGTGTAGCTGATTCATTTCTCTCCACAAATAATTCAGCTTTAATAAAGGGGAAATAATGACAAAAGTTGCATTTGCGAGAAGAATGATTTTGAACTTAGTACGCAGTATTTTTCTGCAAGCAATATAAAGAAACCAATCGACATTATGTGCTTAAATTTATAGCCCAGTTTCAATATTTGTTCATAAAGATTTTATGCAACAACCTCCACACATGTTGTTAAGTATTAAATTATCTGATTTGTGCAAATGTGGGATTTGTGAATGTAATATTTTTCTGCCCGTATTCATAAGCCAGATTGAAAATATGTCTTTTCATGTTGTAAAATATTAAGGGACAAACCCTGGCCACTTTGAAGTAATTGGGCATTTTACCATTGACTTCAATGGGGTCAGGATGCATCCCTCTGTGTGTCTCATTAGTATTAGGCCCTTTTACACCACACTGGAAGTTTGCATAAATTACATTTGTACTAGTTTTAAGACATCTTACAATGCCAGAGTGTTGTAAAGGAGTCTTAGTACAAATGACAATCAGGCTCCCATTATGTATATTTAATATATAAATATTTCTTCACTAATGGATGCTTCTAACTTTTATATTGTCTTTCTGTAACTTCTGATCTCCTCTCACTCTATCTTTCAAAACACATTGATAAACTGTTCTCTCTGCATGTCCTGTACTTTTGTACATCTCCCAAGCAAAACAAAACAAAACAAAACAAAACAAACAGACAAACAAAAAAACCCTAAAGAATTACATGGTCTAGTTGGCTCAAACCAGAACTTGTTTCTGTTTGACAAATGCAGATTCTTCATACTGGTTCCATCATACTTATTATTTTTCTTGAGTTTCAACTGGCTGCTCAGCACTTTTTCACATGATACGGGCAATGAGAGACTGCACTTACTCCAAAATTAGGGATACTTTGGAATTTCCAAACATCAGTGCATTCAGTCCACATGCAGGAGAGATAATCAGGATGTTGAAACACATTGAACTGAAGCAAAACCTTTGAAAGTGTGCAGGGAAACAACGACTTTTCAAGTATTATTTAGAAATTATCTGGAATGGCAAAATGCTTTTCATAGTCTCCAGCCTGTGAATAAATTGTCCTCACTTATACCTAGAGCAGGTCAGTTATAGAAATGGCAAAAAGCCACAAAATTCATGGCTGGATCAGATTTTCCCAGGTGTCCAGATCTGAGGTGAGGAGAAGATGATTCAGTCTATTATGACAGATGCCAGCCACAAGTCTGGATCCAAATTTGAGTGGTCATATCTTGGCTTGTTGTTCAGGCTCTTCTCTAGCTATTTAGTGCATGACTAGAAGCCAGTACATAAGATTTCAGGGCCTCCTTCACATTTCTTTTGACGTGTCTGTTAGTATGTCCTTTCCCACCTCTTACATCTTTCAGAAAGTGTAGTTAGATCATATTAATGATTCCTCTTCTTGAGAAAGTATGAGTTCTGAGATGAGACATCTGCATAGAGGTGTGGAATATTTCTAGAGATTTCACAATGCTTATTAAAATAGAGGGTTTTTTTTCAACTTTGCCATAATTATTGCATAGTATTTGTTTTCTGCTTATTATTAGTCAGTGAATTTAGTGTAGATTAAAATATTGGATAGAACCAGGTATATAGTGCAGGTAAATGCTGTGCAAGATTCCACAGACAGCTTTATTTTTGGATCTCAGTCCCTGCTCCCAGTCAATATGAACACTGCCAAACTGTGACTAGTTTCCCAATATTGTCAAATAATGACTAGGGCGTGACCAGCAAAAACAGTTTAAATTGTTACCAAAGTCAGGATTTGAACTGAGGTCTCCAGACGAAAAGGCCAGTGCACTAACCCACTGAAAAACCAATTAAAATAAACTTTCATCAAGATTTACTCTTGAGAAGAACAAATAACTACCTGGAAACAGTTTGGGGGCAATTTGCTGGGGCCAGTATCTTCTCCCAGGAGGGCAGAACAATTTTTATGTGACTATATTATTTTGTGAATGTGCAGGTGCATATGTGTATGTTTATAAGCTTTCAGTGACACCCACTACTGCAGAGGTAGAGACTCTCCACTCACATTACTATCCCCATTTTAGATCATTCTGTCTATACAGAAGGGGCACTTTCTTCTGTTGTGGAATTAATAGTTCACACACATGTTCTAACAATATTCCCCATTTGGGGCCTGATTCTCATTTACCTTAAAACTCCATTTCTTAGCAGTGTAAAGTAGCCTGAAAGTACATATAAATGTAATTTATCCTTCAAATATAAGGGATCTCTCAAATCAACAGAATCTTCCAAAAATGGACAAAACATTTTAAATGTAACATTGTATACATGTGTGAACACACACACATATACATACACACCCTGCATCTCTTCAACATAGCAAAAAATAGGCCTATGTACTATAATTTTATATGGTAAACAAAAGTTTTGAGTAGGTTGACCAGATGTCCCAATTTTACAGGGACAGTCCCGATTTTTGGGTCTTTTTCTTATATAGGCTTCTGTTGACCCTCACCCCCTTTCCTGATTTTTCACACTTGCTATCTGGTCACCCTAGTTTTGAGTATAACGTATAGCTACAAATAATAGGTAATAATCATTTTCTATCTTAGCTATGTACTGTATACCTTTATTTAAAAACATCTTGATTTCATAATGGTTTGCAAACATATCCTTGCTGCAGCTGTTGGAGAACTTAGGATAGCATAAGGCTCTGACTCAGTGAATGATTTTATGCCAGACTACTCCTTCAGTGAACACATTTCTTGTGTCTCAGAGAAGACTGTGACGAAGAGGCTGAAACAATCATAAAAAATGAACCAGAGTCTGATGCACTAGGTAGCCCATTAGTGTGAGAACGTCAAATGTAAGAGTTTTATCGGTGGACTACCCAATGATAATCCCACCATGATGGTGAACAATGCTCCTGTAACTCATAAAGGCACTTTTTCTCATGGCAATACACCTGAAACATGAACAACAAAGCAGGGTACCCTAAGATATTAGCTCATTTGTTAATGTAATTAAAATTAATAAGTTTTCCTACAATAAGCTTTTGTTCTTATCACTGGGTTGACTCAAATCATGCTCAACTTCCCAACATCAAACACAAAGAGGGACTGCAGCACAAGCAAATGCATTGGGTGAAATCCGACCCACCTGAACTCAGTGGCAAAACTCCCATTGATGTTCAAGGTCAATGCTGGATACACACTTTGCCAGACTTAACTGATTAGGCCTGACAAGCCTACACTACCAGCAGGGGTGTGTGAAGCAGCCCTCCCGCTCCTGTGTCCAAAAGATACCCATTCATGACAGGTACCATTTTCTCTTTGTTCTTCTAAGTAAGGAAACCTTTGTTAATGTTAATCTAATGAATCAAAAATAAATTAGCCCTTAAAAGGACAGAAGAAAAAAGAAACAGAAGAGCGAACCATTGACACTAACTGTGATCTGAGCTCATTGTATCTTCAGTGACTTAAGAACTGAAGAGTGGATGGGGCCACTCCCCTAATCACTGTCAGAATCCTCTCCAGGGAGAAGGAGGGCGAGTGGCCCAAGGACATTGCTCTCTAGCATATTCCACTACTCAATGCCAGGAGACACCAATCACCAATCACAGAAGTGGAAATATCCAGAGGACACCCAAAAAACCAACACTATGTACATGCCAGATTGATCATGTGCAATTTTCTATAAAATTGAAATCCAGTAATTATCATCCAAAGCATTTGTTACTTTTGAGTTTCGCCACAGAGGAAAATCATTTTTGTAATTTTTGAAGCATAGGGTCTCTTGTTCCAAAGTCACATTCAGCAGTGGCTCTCACCTTACCAGACTACTGTACCCTTTTCAGGAGACTGATGTGTGTTGCATACTCCAAGTTTCACCTCATTTAAAAAGTACTTCCTTACAAAATCAAATATAAAAATACAAAAAAGTGTCATAGTACATTGATACTGAAGAATTACTTTCTTTCTCATTCTTAACATGTAATTATAAAATAAATATATTGGAATATAAATATTGTGCTTACATTTTAGTGAATAGCAAATAGAGCAGTAAAACAAGTCATTGTATGAAATCTTAGTTTGTACTGACTTTGCTAGTGCTTTTTATGTAGCCTGTTGTAAAACTAGGCAAATATCTAGAGGACTTTATTTACCCCCTGAAAAATCTCTGCTTATCCCTGGGTTGAAACCCACTGACATATAGTGCTAAGTATCTCACCTATGCACCAATATAGCATAGTTTTTAACTGAAAACACATATTCTTTATTTTTAATATATTAAAATATGTGTAGCAAATGCTTTCTGCATTTGAAAAAATATTTTAAATAGTATATTTTCAGACATAGATGAAGTTCCACACTGGAAAGAAGATGTCCCTAAGAATTATTCAAATCTGTCCCCAATAAGCCCTATTTTGAGTGCCTATATGGAAATAAAATAGTGCATAGTCCCTCTGCACTGGGATGAATTACCCCCATACAAGTATACCGTACTGTGAAATGCACCTATTTTAATGTTTTTAAAATGCATAAAGATCAAACCTTAATTATTCCACAATCTCAATTAAAAGAGTCTTTGCTTAGGTCCTTAGCTCAATACACTGTCAGGGGATACATAAATCAACTTGCAGCAATCTTGGACTGGTATTTAGGTCCAGGGCCTGAACAGCTTAATATTCATCCAATTTTGTATAGATACTATATTGCTTGCATCTTCCCTACCATCATCAATAAATATGATGTACAACACAGTGTAAAGTTATTCACTAAACAATTCCCAAAGATCACCTTTACTACAGGCAATGAAATAGATCCAGGACACCTCTTCTTGGATGTCAAAGTCTTAAAGACCAGTGACAAGGTATGCACTAGTGTAGGAATGACAAGGACAATGCTTCAGATGAATATACAGTATGTGCAGTTTTGACGACCCTGTGTCCATAAAACGAGTTTGATTATGGGACTGTCTAGCAAAATATGACCCTGATCCTGCATCAAGATACACACTGGCTTTGCAAAGTGCATTTGAACCTCCCTGGGACAAGATTGCTGTAGTCAATGTAGCTATGCACAGAGAAGGGGAACCCATTAGCATAGCGGCATCCAATACATTCGCCACTAGCCACATGCGGCTAATAGACTACTGAATTTTGGCTAATGCATGTGGCTTTTTTATAATGTGGCTAATAAGAAAAATTCAAAACCACAAGTGTGGTTAGCATCGAATTTCTATTGGACACTGCTGCCTAGCACATCTGAGTGCAACACTGTGGCCTATTTATGGTAACAAAAAGGTATTCTCTAGTCTAAAAGGTCCGCCTGGCAATGTACAAGCAGTGAAAAACACTTACAGGAAAGAATGAGCTATTTAAATGACTCCAGTAAATAACCTAAGCTAATGAGCATCCAGCATAATGAGGAAGACAACACTAATCAATAAGATAATATGATCAGACTTTATATACATGATACTTTTAAAAAGATAGACATTGTTTTATGAAGAATATATACTACAGATTGTACCTTAGATACTTGGTACTCTGTTAAACAATACAGACAATCTCCTTCATGCCATGCCCTCAGCAAGGCAAAATATCACTCTGTTCATAAGATCATTACCAACTAACACACAGTACACACACAAAACACATTTCAGAGATGAAAGGCTCATAAAACTAATAAGACTGCTGCTAACTTACCTATTATAATTCTTGCACAGAACAACTGTGTATATATATATATATATATATATTTAACATTGTAAACAGTAACTTCTTTTTTGAGACAGGATATGGTAGGAAGCATTTCTAGTGAGTAAACAACAAGACCCAGGAATATACTTGACTAATGAAGGGAATGACATGATCTCTCATGAGTTTAAGAATGTAACGCCACAAAACAAACACCAAACCACCAGCAAATCCTACTTCCTGAAAAGCCAACCTTCAAAATAAAGTATTTATTGTCAGTCTGTTCTATTAGCATGCTTCTCCATCCACAGATTTAAACAGTTGCCCACAGATGCTGCAAATTGATTTGTCCCTTGATAACTGTTGGAGTTGCTGACCGAAACATTGAAGAATAACAGCTTTTTAATTGAGTTTCTGTGTGTGACTAACTGTACAGTGCTTTATCCTTTTTCTCACTTTGTCACATCTGCACAGATTTCAGAGGTAATGCTAGGCTTTCGTGTGATTTATCTTTATGGCTTCTATCTCTAGCTCCCAATCAACCAATGGAAAAGTAACATTTGGAGTTACTCACATTTTGGTGTCTTTTGTATTCACCACTTCTAAGTATTTAGAGGATACAAACATGAGGCAAGATTCAGCCAACATCTGCACTGGCTTTTCCTGGCCCAGACCCTGGGGGAGGATCCCCATTGGCAGAAAGTCTGGATAGGTGGAGGAATGAAGCAGCACACTGCTCCTTCATCCTCCTCTGCCCACACCAAGATGTGAGGAGTGGGGGATTAGACAGCCAGTACAGCTTAAAATGTGAGTGATGCTGATGGAGGGAAGTGGCTGAGATATATGGTGGGCTTCTATGGCTTACGGTCAGAGTATTAATCTGTACAGGGCTTAACAGAGCACAGAATTTCCACTCCCACTGGAAATGTTGAGTAAGTGCAGATTACTCAGGCTGGCTTTGCAAAGTGCATTTGAACCTCCCTGGGACAAGATTGTTGTAGTTATTATTTATATCAGAGATCGGCAACCTTTGGCACACGGCCCATCAGGGAAATCCCCTGGAGGGCTGGGATGGCTTGTTTACATACAATGTCTGCAGGTTCGGCCGATCGTAGCTCCTTTTGGCCATGGTTTGCTGTCCCTGGCCAATAGGGGCTGCAAGAAGCAGCTCGGGCTGAGGAACGTGCTGACCGCTGCTTCCCGCAGCCCCCATTGGCCTGGAATGGTGAACTACGGCCAGTGGGAGCTGCAACTGGATGAATCTGCGGACTATGCAGGTAAACAAACCATCCTGGCTCACCAGTGGATTTCCCTAATGGGCCATGTGCCAAAGGTTGCCAATCCCTGATTTATATTGTGTTAGTGGCCAGAGACCCCTGATAGAATCAAGCCCCCACTGTGCTAAGCAGTGCATATACACAGAGTTAGACATGGTGCCAAATATTCAAAAGCGTTTAGGTGCCAAAAGATGCAGCTAGATACTTAAAATATCTTTGACAATGCTCCTAAGCAGGTTAAGCGTTAAGGTTCCCTTGATTTCAAAGGGAGATAAGAGTATAACTTTGGTTTGATAGTAAAGACATTTTGAAACTGACTGTGCCGTCAGTATAAATAGGAATGTTTCAAAGGTTCACAAGTGGAGTGAGCCCAAGATGGCAGCCACATGAGAGTATAAGCACAGCTTTGTTGCTTCTGCAATTTCAGAGCCTATGGGCCTAGCAGTTCTGTTACACTCTCCAAGTGCCAGCACTGTCAATTTGAGATGTTTGCAATGCAGGATGAATGACAAAGTTTAAATCTTTCCTCTGAATCTCTCTGTTTTCTGTGGTTTCAGTTAGATCATGAATGTTGCTTTACAATAAGTACTTTCACAGAACCATTTTTTCCCTCCATTAGAGGAGTGTTAGTTATTTAGTCTTATGTTCTTTTTCTGAATTTAATAATTTAAAAAAGACTGAAGAAAAAAATCTCATTCTCTGCAGAACACCTACATTTCCCTCCTCTCTTATCCCCACCGCTCCTAAATGTGTGCTTCAGCATGAACCTAGATGGACCTTGTGCTCATTTAGTCTTCATCCTCTCTGCTGAGTATGCCAACAAAGGTGCCAATTAGTACAAACCAGGATGTTAGTGCTGGTGATGTTGACACTTCTCTACTAGGAACTGAAGTCTGAGTTGCTTTCTAATAAGTCTTTTAAAAATATCAGGTTTAGAAAGAAATTCCATCCCCTAAAGGAAGTGTTTTCCCAGGGCAGTCTCAACCCCTGGTCCTTTCCATAAACTGTGAGTGGGTCCCAGCTACATCAGGGAGGAACTCCAGTATGGAAGAAGGTTGAGAAATACCACCCTAATATATAATATGGATCAAAGTTTCAACATGCCTTCTTAACTGCACCACATAATGGTTTGCAGAAGCCTCCATTTACACAGATAATGCTTGTATTGATACCAACAAGTGGATATATTTGAATGCAAATGTGGTGATTGTGACTGCACAACTGATTGCACAACTGATTACACAACTGTGAATATAGTCACCAATGTGTTCTATATTACCTTCTTTGTAACTTCTTTTTATTATCCTGCATTCCTTATCCACCAGGCCTATTTCAGGAAATCTGAAGTGTCTGTTTCCAGAAGCTGGCCTAGTTTTGTTGTTTTGTAAAAGTCAGTCATTTCAACTTAAGCCGCAGAATTGAGAACACAAATAATTGTGCATTTATGATTATGTTTGCATCATGAATCCTTCATTACAAAAGTAATTCTGCACACATAACAGTAAACACTTTAAGAAATATATTTAAAAAAATGAGATTAAGTTAATTGTTGCCAGGACAACGCAAAGGAGATGATATGAGAAGCGATTGAATTGAGGCTGGAAAGTGATAGGCTAACAGGTTCATGACTAAAAGCATGTTTAAATAAGGAGGGGCCGGACTGCAGCAACCAGTGGAACTCCTCTTGCCCCCTTCTCCTCTCCACCACACTATCAGGAACAGATTCTGCAGGAAGAAATCCTTTAAGGATCACCTCACTGAATACCTCCAGATCATTCTGTCAGAGAGGGAGAGCCATAGGGCTTGAGTCCAAGCTTGGCGGAACCCCAGAAGTCTACAGAAAGTAAAGGCCGATGCTGTACCTCAGCAGCTACATGGCTCTGTTGGATCAACATACTAGGGACTTCCCCTGACTGCAGCTGCTCCTGGGATCCCCAGATGAACTCCCAGAGAAGGTAATACAAGTCTAAGAGAAGAATATCTGAGTAGGCCAAATCTCTGCCCCCTCCCTGTGTGCAGAATGTGCACTCAGCTTGTGGAGCATAATCTACAGGGTCTGGAGAAGGGGATGAGACAGTGCCACAGAGCCCTCACTTCCACACTGGAGAGCAGCCTCCCCTCTGCACACAGATCTGGGGAGGAAGCAATGGTCCCACTCAGGTTTATTCATATGCATTCAGGTCACCACAAATCTTTTGTTAAATTCTTTGATATTAATAAAGGAATAGCACTGGTTTCCAACAAGACTTTAAAAACATTTTGTACAAAGAGAAGGAGATGTACAAATATGCCTGGTACATTTACTCATGTGTATTCTATGTACACACAATTCAAGAGAAACTTTTTTAATCCTAATAGTCTCTCCAAGGGGTTATGAAGTGCCAGTAAATGAAGCTTGGATTTACTGAGTTATTGATGTGCTGTTCTGTCTGTGTTTTAAGCAGTAACCCGCTAAAAGATAAATGAGCCAATTAATCATGCCATTCAGTCTTCCCATTTCCTGTGTAGAAGAGGAAAAAATGTACCTCACGATGACCAGCTATTGTAGCAATATGAAGCGCCGTAAGAGCTCCGTATCCGACTTGCTGAATGTCAGCTCCACCATGCAGCAGGGCTGTCACAAGTTCTGCACTGTCCTACAATGCACACATTTCAAATGCTTTGGTTAGGGCGATAGACGTCTCTAAAGCTGTGTATCTCCCTGATTTTATGGGATATTTAAATATTATTTAGCCTGAGAACCCTTTTAAAATGCTTGTATGGACTGTTTTAAATATCAGAACCATTAGAGTGTCAAACCCAGAAGGACACGTTAGGACTTCTCAGGATCGATGAAAAAAAATCCCACAAATACACAGGCTAGTGTGCTGAATACCAGATTTATGAGCTTAGTATTTTGGATGAGTCTTCCTGTTGACAACATAGTGGGCTAAAGCATGGCTGATATTCCTGCCAGATATAACAATGGCAATGGAAATCTTAGTAATAATAATAATTTGTTGAGACTCTAAGATCAGTCCACAAACCATGTATTATGAGCAACAATATGCAATTGAGGTGGATATTATTAAACTCATTTACAAAGGGATAAACTTATGCACAGAGAAATGAAGTGACTTGTCTGGGGTCACTCAGTGAGTCAATGGCAGAACCATGAACAGAAGCCAGGACAACTCCCAGTCCTCTGTTCTAACTGCAAAACTAGACTTGTTCCTGTATTGACCCAGATCCTCAGTTGACTCCAATGGAGCTATGGTCATTTACATCAGCAGAGTAATTGGCCATGTCAGCCAGCTTGGAAATAAAACATCTTCAAATGATAAGCCAGGAACTTTCAGCTCCAGTTCTGCCAATAGATTTACTGTATAACTTTGAGCAAGTCATTTACTCTCTTTGTGCATTAAGTTTCCTGGTCTGTAAAATGGGGATAACAACTGTGCTTTGGGGCAGGTGTTGTCTTTATTTTTCTGCTTCATTCATCGCCAATCACAATGTCAGCTCTTAAAAACAGATAAAATAAAAAGTAAAATAAAATAAACAAACATTACAGCTGATTGGGAAACTTTAGCTGAAACAAAATTGTGACAAAAAACAAGGTGGGGAAGCAGCACAGTTTTTGTGAAAATGTTTTTCTTTCTGTAACCATAATCATAACAATACTTCTCTAACTCACAGACATGCTGTGAGGTTTAATTAAACAGTGTCCACGAAAGATGCTAAGTCCATAATATTTTAATATGTGCAAACATTTATAAGTAATTTTCCGATATAGTGTATGCAAGGCGTAAAGATTGTCACTGGGATTAGTATTTTAGAGAGAACAGATTACCAAATATATTGACTTCTCATTTCTAATTTACCTTGTAAGCTGCCAAATGCAGAGCTGTAAATCCATTTCTTGTTAACCTGGATGGACGCAACCCTTTTAGCATAAGAGTTCTAATATGGGATTTGTTACCTTTATAATAAAAATTGGAAAGAGAAGTCATTCATAGAAAAGAACATGCAAATTAAGGCAATCAGCTAAGAGCTTCCACACTTAGCATGTGGCTACACGTGTCAGTTTTTAATTATTGCGCTCAGATCAGATCTCAACACTCTTATGCACATTTGCAGTACTCAAAATGCAAGCAATAGTCTTTGTAAAGGACAGTGTTACTTGGATTTAGAATTAAACAGTAGATTGTGGTGGCCTTTGCATGGGTATACAACGAGAAGGGAATGGATTGCTCTCCGTCCTAGCATCCCCTGACTTTGGATCCCCCAAAGTGGACAGGAAAATGATGACACCTTCAACATGTGGCAGGCACCACCCCCTTCTGATACCAGTCACCATCAGGCACAATCTAGCCATTAACAGGATCCTTTGTGGCACTGGGCATCTATCTGCTTACTAATCTCATTCACATTTTTGAGGGAGGGTTTTTTAGAGCTTTTTGAGCTTTCAGCATAAGACCTGCTCCCCTCCTCCCTGCCTTACAAGTTGGATTTCCTGGAGACCTTCCTTGTCAATTGATCCTTCCAAAAGTGATGCTCCACCCGGTGCCTTTACAGTTTATTATTACTGGGATAGTAGTTTATAGGAATACTAGTGAACCATAGCATGAAGATACTCCCATCTGCTGCCACCTCTGTCTTATTCACTTAAGTGCTGTGATCCACAATATAGCTGCCTCCTGCACAGCTATGCTAGAAGAAGATGTTCTCTCCCTCAGGGTTGCCACAATGTAGCTCACATTGTGACTACACAACAACCGATTTCTTAATGAACTCACAACGTGTGGCAGGGCACCACCCCCTTATGGTACCAGTCAGCATCAGGCACAATCAAGCCATTAAAGGGAACAGACTGTTGTAAAACTGCTTAAAACAATCCTGGTGTTCTCTCAGGTCTTGCATGCACTGAAGCTAATGGCTAGTTCCGACTGATTTCAATGGCGCATAGTCAGGTTCTCACTGATTATACATCTGGGCCAAGATTCAGCAAAACATGTGGAACTGAAGCCTTAGGGTAAAATTCTCTTTGATTCTGACTGCTGATCTGTGTTGCATATTGTGGAACAAGTGCAAAACGCATGAGCACAGTGTGGACAAGAGATCTGCAATGTGGATCAGAGTAGAAAATTCTACTATCAGTATGAGTGCCCCAATGATCTTTCAAATGACTTTTCGTCTTCTCCTGATTTGCTATCTGCAAGAATCCCATCAGAGAACATTCTGAGCTAGACGATCTGATTTTTATTTTATCAACATTATTATTATTTTAATTTGCCATGTTGTAAAACATTTTCACAATATTAAAAAAATGAAATGTTCTATCTGTGGGAAAAGAGTATCAAAAATTCAACCTTCATACCAGTCTATAATGTGTATATTTCATATAGAATACTACTATATCTTGATTGCAAAATAAGTAGAACAACTCATTTCAAGTTATTTGCACTTCTGTATTCATGCATCAGAGTTGATTGGAATTTTTGCTATATTGAAGAATTATTTAGAAAGGAGGTTAAAGTTTACTTGGAGCCCCTTCACTTTGTCACTACAGTTTAGAGTGTTGTAGCTAATGCTTATGTGAGCATCAATAAGGACAATTCAAAGAAAGCAAATAGTTTAAAAATAGAATGTTCTTGTGTTATTAAACAGACCAAATTGCTAACCATGTAAATAACAAGCTTAAAGAATATGAAAGTACAAATACTTACCACCGCAAATACAACACAAATGAAGAAGAGATAGCCCATTTTCCGTGCGGTAATTTAAATTGACTTTGCTGAAGGCTTCATCAGAGCTGAAAAAAGAGATTTTACAGATGATCACAGTTTTCAACTTTTAGCATATTTTCTTTTATTTGAAAAATTCAAAAAGAGAAATCTCACTGCCATTTCACTCATTCACAACACTGTAAATCCAGAGATACCTCACGGATGACAATGGATTAATCTATATTTTTACTGTTGCAAGTGAAATCTGAATCCAACCCTTACTTTTTCCTGAGCTATATTTCTATTTTGACATTTCTATACATATACAAACAGCTACATTATAAGAATAAAGGGAGAAGAAAGCTTCTTTTAAGAAGAAGAATAATCTGCTATAAGTAGCAAGGTTCCTTTTTCCCCCTCTACCCAGTGGCGGCGTCAGCTTTTTTGCCGCCTTAGGCAGGGGCAGCTGTACGTTTTTTGCTGCCTCAAGCGCGGCAGTCAGGTGGCCTTTGGGAGGTGCCACCAGTTCAGTGTACCCACCGCCGAAATGCCGTCGAATCAGCGGGACCAGTCAAAGGACGCCTGATTGCCGTCCTGACAGGCGGTGCCTGGAGCTGCTGATATGTGCAGAGGAGGAGAGGAGCGCCAGCCCTAGAGGGAGCTGCTGCCAAAATGCCACCAAGGATGGCAAAATGCCACCCCGTAAATCTTGCTGCCCTATGCGACCGCCTAGGTCGCCCAGTGCTTGTGTCGGCCCTGCTTCTACCCCATCTTTCACGGTGATAAAGGTGACAGAAAAAATTAGAAAAACTATGTATTCATTTCTCATGAGTCCAACAACATGATATCTGGGGGAATGAAAGAGACAGTGAAGCTAATTTCAAAGAATACTCAAGTATAGACCTTGCAGAAAATAGTTTTTGTTCATCATACAATACATATATAGATGGGCAGTGAAGCCCTTTCAAATGAATACCAGTTAAGACCATAGTAAAAGGAACAAATTCCCTGTCTACTAGGGGATACAATGCCTTCCAAGTAAGAGTGGTGGAAACTTGCAGAAAATATGAACAAAAATTTTTCCAACTCTAACAAGTTTCCCACTGAAAATTGACAAAAATTTATAATATTCCACAAAACCTAGGTAAGCGCCTTCAACTTTTGAATGAGGAGCACTGAATTTTAAATTGCAATGGAAATTGATCTATTAAAGGAGTAAATATATATGACAACAATGGCATTGAGGGTGCCAAATTACAGTTCATAAGACAAAGAAATAGAATACAAGGGATAATGCAATTTTGTGCCACACAGGTGTTTGACTTTTTTTCTACCATATCTCCCAAACATCCTTCCTGGAAAGCTCAGTGTCACAAGGTTAAATCTGCTAATAAGCTTTACACTAGCTCCTAACTGCACTGAAACATATTACAAATCTTGTACCTGTTTTATAGTATGTCCAGTAGTTGTTGAAACACATTTCTTGGTAGGAAGAGCAAAATGCATTGGCACATTTTTCCTTTTTACTGACTGTAAGGTGTTTAAAATATAACACATACTAATGATAGATGTGAATACTCTTGGCAAAAGTAGCACCCATAGCAGGCAGTGATGTGCAGCGGAGAAGGAAGGAGTGGAATTGCGTTGCCTACATTGTAGTACCTCAAAGCATCACATGGTTTGTGAGGCATATCACCGCTAATGATTCAGGAAAAGGAGAGAGAGCGCACCACAAAGTGGCTTTTGTTGTATCATTAAAACAGGTGGAGCTAGTACTCCCAGACAACTCTGTCAGTGTGGGAAGTGCATTCCACGGTCAAGAACCTGTCACTCAAACCACACTGTTTCAGCCCCTCAAATTTAACCCAAGGGGACATTAGCTCAGGCACTATAGATGACCTCACTCTTTGTGTTGTCACATGGCAAAAGACATGCCAAGTTCTCTTAGGTAAGTATTTTAATAACATTGCTAGCACCCATGTACTGAATATATTCTTTTCAATCAATGGTCTTCCTTAGGGACAATTGAGAATATGAGGTGGTTAACAATGAAGCTAATTCAGCTTCAAACTTGGGTGGCCAACTGTATATATGTCAGCTATTTTTCACTACGTTAACATGTAGGAAGTTGTGGGAGGATGGGCTGTTGAGTACATTTTATATAAACATTGCTTATTCATACAAGATGCTATACAGGGGTATCTGAGGGTGTGGAAGAAATTGTGTGTAATATATGTCCATTTCATTAAGCCTGCATTGTAATGCATATGCAGAAGAGGTCAACACTGAGGAGGTATATGCAATCTGAACTCTGGCATTTCACGACTTTTGAAGACTACCCATGCAACTTGAACATTCTCTTAACCTCAGTAGTCATGTCTTGCCTTTCCAATGTCAAAAAAATAAAAACATCCCTGCTTTTAGTTCTGGATTCTCAGGAAATATGTAGATGTAGGACTCTATATTGTGGGTGTCTAGGACTTGACAGGGTAAGAAAAAACAGGAGTGAGAGGACCCAGGATACAGCCTGAGTCCAGGCAGGGCAGAAGTACTGTGAAAACAGAGTTCTCACAGAAATTCTTCCCCCCAAAACTACTATGTCAATCAGAGTTACTCACTCTCATGCATCAACAAGGATATGGACCCCACAATGTTCAGCAGTGAATTGTGTGATTAAATAGCCCTGTTTTTCTGCTTAGTTTATTGCATTGGAATGTGAAATTTTAAAATCAATTTTAGAACTATTTCTAGACCCTCATTCAGACTTTCCATTAACTTCTAGTAAAATGTTTCTGGTTTTGATGTGTGCAATTAAAATATAGTTATAACCACATTCATCCTAAGAAAGAGGTGCAATTTCCTTTCATTTTACCCTCTCTATTGTAATGGCACATAAAGCTCTCAAGCAACTGACCATCTATTGTGACATTCAAAGTTCAGTTTTGTTTTTAATTTTCCTCTACATTTTTGGAATATTGTGCTATGTTTTAATATAGCCTAATGATTTTATGGTATTTGCAAGTTGGTGAGGTGACTAATTAAAAATGAAGTAATTATTATGAATAGATTTCTAATAATATATCTCTCAAAAAGGATAAATAACCATTCTGACTCATTAGAAATAGAATGCATCATTCACACTGGATGCTTGCATCTTTTTTCTACAAAACATACACAACATACTTTTAAAAAAATGTTATTCTATGTATTTTTATGATTCATTAAGGTCTGTTCTCCACGTGTACAACTCAAGTGACCTCTTTTTCAGACCACCACATGTCAAAGCCCCAAAAGGGAATTCATTAATAAAAATAAAACTAGAAAAAATTGATAATAAAATCAATGAGTAAATTAAAGCTGCCTCACGTTTTGCAAATAAACATATATAATATATTTTATAATATAATAGACAATGACATTGGGCATTCCTGCCCCTTCATGATTGATGACATTTTATGGAAAGGCAGTAACATCTGCATAGTTACAGTTACACCCATCTCCCCTTATAAAACCCTCAATAAACAGCCACTGAAACTTGGCTTGGATAATTCCTGAAGGCCGGGAAAGTGCTACATTTATTTTTGAAGCAAGGGAGAATGATCAATATCCTTCAACTTCACTGAAACAATCTGATTTTGAGTTACAGGTAATTAAACAATAACCCTGATTGGAAATTTTGGCTTTTGTCTCCTCGTAGGACAAATCATCTCAAATCATCTCATTACTATTCCTTTAAATATTCTAAGTAGTTAAATCTCTTTGAAAACTACTGGGTGGGTAATTCAGGCTCCACTGATATCAACAGGATTCGTTTGCCACGGAGTTGAGTGGGATTAGGGTCAGTCACTATCGACTTGGTTCAGCAGAACACAAAATACAAGCTTAATCTGGACATGCTTAAATCCATCCTGATTCAGCAAACCACTTGGGCATGTTTAACTTTAAACATGTGCATAAGTCCCATAGGTGTCTATTAAATGTAATACAATTCCCCCTACAAATGTAAAACCACTGTTAAATGAGATCAGAACCAGGGCCTGTTTTAATAAGTTATTCATTTTACATATAGACAAAAGGCTTTAAATCAGAGATGTGCTAAGTGTTAACTTGCACCATCATGGCTGGTGGCTTTTTGCAATGAGTTATTTCATCCTTACAATGTTTTGGGTTTTTTTTGGGTGGGTGGGTGTGGAGGAAGGACAGTGGTCTTGGCATCAGCGGAGCTGAAATTCAACATTTACACAGTTAGTTCCATACCAAATTGGGCTGAGAAGTTGAATTTTTCTATTTGGAAATGTTGAAACATTTTGTTTGAACATTTTCAACAAAAACAAAACCTTTTGCTTAAAACAAAATATTCAACATACCCCAAATCAAAATGTTTCTTGTTTGGTTTGTTGAAGTGATTTGAAATGCCTTGTTTCAAGTCAGTTCAGCAATAAACTGCATTTTCCCATTGTGGTGCATTGCCACATGGAAGTTATAGTTCAGAAAACTCATGCCTCCCACTTGTCCCTTCTGGGTCAGATTCCCATGACAAACCCAGATTCATGTTACTCTTGTGATGCATTTTGCTTGGCCAAAGGGAAATCCACGTTGTATTATAGGAGATATAGTCCCCCAAGGAGCTTAGCCCATAGGAGTAAATGGAGGCCCAAAAGAGAACTCCAATGCATTCATTAATAGGGAAATAAATACAAGTTGGTGTTTTATTGAACTGATTTGAAATTTAACATTTTGGGTCAGTTCAACAAAACAAAATATTGTGAACAGGGTAAAAACAACCCAAAATTTCATTTCAAGTTTTCCAACAGTAAATGTCATCATAAGCAAGATTTTTCCACAGAAAATTTCAATTTTGTGGAAACTGCATTTATCATCACAAAATCATCCCAACAGAAATTCTGGACATGCTCCAGTGACTAACTTAGAATAGATTATACACACCCAGGTCTTTAGGTCCATTCCATAAGGAATGATAGTCTAGTAAAAAAAGGTTGTGAAACTGATACATATGAATATGTAAAGCCTATTGATATGACTAAGAGCTAGACTCCTTTCTGAAAAGTTGCATGTGTTAGTTTGACTAGCTTCTAGCAAGGCTAACTTTCCACATCTGTCACTTAGATGGCAGGTTTTAAGCAATCAGGGAGCTTGCTGGTCTTGTTTCTATTTTCTTAATGTAAACTGTTCTGATATGGAATAATTCTTCGACACATTACAATTACATTTTTTTCTTCACTGACTGTTCTTCATTTACCACTTACTTTTTACTAAGGAAAACAAAATGTTTTGCTCACTATGAAGAAAATCTCGTTCTTCAAATATATTATAGCTCCATACGTGTCCTCTCAGGCATAGCATGATTAATGATCCAGATGTAAGGCCCATCTATTCTTTCAGATTTTCCTTGAGGGTTGATTGTGGGAAAGAAACTTCAGGGGCTGGTGGTGGGGGGACTCCTTTTTCTTAATATATCTCTCCCAACCCCCAACTCCATGCTTGTAATTTGTGTTTTAATACATTTTGGTGCATGAATTGAGAGATGGATTTGTTCACTTGATGGATGAATTTTAAGAGTTTCAAAATACCCAAATATAATTCTATTGGAAAACTCATGTCTCCCACTCTCCCTTCTAGAGCTCAGTGACATCAAACAAATGGTACTATTGAAGGGGATGTCAAGTTCAAAACTCACATATTTTTAAAGATCAAATTCCCCTCCCTATTAAAAAGACCTCATATATTACTAAAAATCTAATTTTTCATCACTTAGGCCATTTGTTTAAATTTTCCTTTTCTCTCAAGATGGAAAAGGAAAATAGATTTTCAGTTTCTCTGGTTTATAGTCAATTTGTACTCAGTTACACTTTGTGGTTCTCATAATCTGAAAGCAATGGCTTAGTAGCAAACACCGCAAGGGAATATTTATGTGTTGAAAAGGCTTCCTTGGTAATTTTTTTTTTTTTACATTCATAAAACCACTTCCATTGGTCTTAGATTTTGATGAAGTTTGTGGTTACAAAGTCTAAATTTGAGTTCCCCACGGTGTGCTTGGAATCGCCTTCTGAACAAATAAGTCCCTCTTTCAGGAAGTTACTGTGATCAGGTGCCATTTGGAAAAGGATGGGACTGAGGTTAAGGCACTGCACTGACACTCAGGAGCTCTGGGTTCAGTTGCCAGCTTTGCAACAGATTGATGGTACGACCTTGGGCAGGTCATTATATCCATCTGTGCCCCAATACCACTGCTTCAAAATGGAGATGATAACACTTCTTTTCTTCTACTCTTTGTCTGCCTCAATTATTTAGACCAAGGATCAGCAATCTTTGCCATGTGACCCACCATGGTTAGCCCTCTTGCAGGCTAGACCCATTTGTTTACTTGCCAGGTCCTCAGGTTTGGTTGTCTGCGGCTCCTACTGGCTGCAGTTCATCATTCCACGTCAATGGGGGCTGTGGGAAGCAGTGTGGGCCGAGGGATGTGCTGGCCATGGCTTCTCACAGCCCCCATTGGCCTGGAACGGCCAACTGCAGCCAGTGGGAGCCACGATCATCTGAACCTGAGGACCCGGCAGGTAAGCAAACTGGCCCAGCCCGCCACTAGGCTTACCCTTATGGGCTGCATGCCAAAGGTTGCCGATCCCTGATTTAGACAGTAAATAGATACTGACATAATACAAAAAATAAACATGACCAGCACCAATTTTGGCATATAACAATTCAAAGCATACCATTATAACAAGTTGTACAATGGTACACTGACAGCAGAGGGCACATGTGATTATATCAAGAACATGGGTGTGAACTGATGAACAGTGTGAACGGTGAACTCTCATTTTATATCATAAAGCTACATGTTTCTGGCTTTTGGAGGTTGTTTCTTTGCAAAGCATGTCACATAAAGTGAAATTCCATACACAGCCTTAAAAATGTACACAGATGCAAATATGTGCCATCATAAGTTTGATGTTGTTTTGGGGAAGCTTTACCTTCCTTTTAGCCACCAGGAAAGAGAATGCCTTTTCAAAAATCTCCTGCAGTTGGTATGTTAGGAGGAAAAATGTATGAGTACACAAGTCTTGCCACCCCATATTTCTTCTCCAGCAGTCTGATAACCAGCTTGTCCCTGGCCTCTAACCAGTTTCTCAAAATTATTTTTCTTCCTCACTGAACACAAGATTTTCTCTTGTGTGGGGAGTATCCTACCAGCTTCATTTAATGACTCCTCAGAGGTGACATGGCCACACAGAATAATTATCCTATTAATATTAATCTTGGACAAAAACTATAGTCTTCAGACCAGATTCTGATTTTAGATTCACATAGGAAGACTGACCAATTCCAGTGACCCAGGGCAGATGGGACAGCTGAACCTCTCGATAGATATTTCAACCCTGATTAAAAGTCAAAAGTCCACTTTTCGGATGTCAGTAACAGAGGGCACAACCCTCCAAAGTGCTAATTCTCATTGACTTCAGTGGGAATTAATAGCATTCCCCACTTAACAAGAGAAGGTTTACTGACACCTTTAGTGGTTCTACACTTCAGGGCAAAGTGGACAGCTTCCAGTGGACAGCTAGCCACGCAATGAATTATTTTCTTCTCATTTACCTAATGCAGAGACAAAAATACACTTTCTACTGCAGCTCAGTGGACTCAATGCTTCAAAGTGTTCAGCATTCTAGCAAAACATGTAAGTACACACTTTAAAGTTAAGTCAATAGGGTTACTCACATGCTAAAAATTAAGCATACGCTTAAGTGCTTTGTTGGCTCAGAGCCAGAATGCTCAGCACACTTTGCAGGATCCAGCCCAGTATAATCAATAATCTGCATTTCAGATTGGAGGTTCAAACAATGGTAATTAACATAACTGAGTGAATAATCATAATGAATAAGTGAGCTAGCCAATTTTGCCTTTTTTATTTGTTAATTGTCTGGCAACAGAACACAATATTTTTTCAAGTGCATTTGATTGAAATTATTTACTAGATAGCTTCTGCAAATTAACTCATTCAGAAGCCATTTGTTGAGTGCATTCATTATTCGAGCTGCCTTGAATGGACACATAGCCCACATGGTATTGTTATCCCTTTTGACCTATGGCTAACAGAAAATTCAGGGTCTAGTAGGTTGTTCCAGTTAGGAGAAATTGGCAATGGGTATTTCTTTAATGTAAGTTTTCTTTTCAAAGTCCTGTTTCTCTGAACACAGAAGGAGACAAAAAGCAGGAGACAGTTCCTTTGTTCATTGATCCAAGCCTGCCTACCCCTCCGGTACTCTCTTCCCAAAAAGCTTTTTATCTGGACTATGTTACCAGCCTTTTGTTACCATATTCTTGACTTTCTCTAGCTGCTTCAGCTTGTCCTGGGGCACTTCAGCTTGTGCTCAATTATTCTCCTCCCCTGCCCAAACAAGTTCTACCAACCAAAGCCCTTGAAAATCCCCATATGATTCAGCTTTTACTCTGCTTTTCCATGTGTCTATATTTTGTGGGTTACTGTTATTTCAAGTACATAAAAGGTGGTTACAAGGAGGAGGGAGAAATATTGTTCTCATTAATTTCTGAGGATAGGACAAGAAGCAATGGGGTTAAATTGCAACAAGGGTGGTTTAGGTTGGACATTAGGAAAAACTTCCTATCAGATTAGCTAAGTACTGGAATAAATTGCCTAGGAAGGTTGTGGAACCTGTTGTTAGAGATTTTTAAGAGCAGTCTAGACAAACATCTGTCAGAGATGGTTTAGATCAGTGGTGAGCAACCTGTGGCCCGCATGTGGCCCGACAGGGTAATCCACTGGCGGCCACCAGACAGTTTGTTTGCATTTGCACAGCATTCTGCAGCTTCCAGTGGCTGCAGTTTGCCATTCCCAGACAAGGGGTGCTGCGGAAAGTGGTGGCCAGCAGGTCCCTGCGGCCCGCATCACTTCCCGCAGCTCCCATTGGCTGGGAACGGTGAACCGCAGCCACTGCAAGCTCTGGATCATGCAAATGTAAACATACTGTCTGGCAGCCCACCAGCGGAGTACCCTGATGGGCCTTGTATGGCCTGTATGGGCTGCAGGTTACCCACCACTGGTTTAGATAATACTTAGTCTTGCCTTGAGTGCAGGGGACTGGACTGGAAGACCTCTCAAGGTCTCTTCCCATCCTATGATTCCATGATTCTAGTGTTTCAGCCCTGATTAAAATGGTTTCTTTACATTTATTCTTAATGTTAAGCAGCAGTCATGCCTGACCCATAACAATATGTTATCTTATTAGATGAGTGTGAGTTTTAGAACCAGGTGTCCTGACAAAGTGACTGCAATTAGAAATTTGAAATTACTTTCAGCAACTATTCTGCCTGCATTTCTGTTTAGTAATCTGCATATATGCCTGCCAGTAGACTTATTTGCCAAAGTATTTTTGGAGAATGAACAAAAGGAGGAATGTACACTGCTAAAGCAAATTCATTAAAAAAAATCAAACATTCATTTGCAGTAAAATTTTGGCAGTGTTCACCCAGCTCTAGTAATAAGCAGCCATTAATCTTAGTACTAGGATGTGGGACACTGGCCCAGAATTATAAGGACTTACTCCTGAAAAGAGATAGCAGATATAAATAGAATGCAGATATAGACGATCCATATGTACAACACTTATTGACACATATATGAAAACATTTGCAACTACACCAACATTTAAAAGCAAATTATTGTTTCTAAATATAATAAACAAGTCTCCAGAATAATTTACCTAAAGACATGTTTCAGTTCTGTGAACTCCTTTTCTTTGATCTGCAGGTCATCTTCTAATCTTTCTAAGATTATAGCGTATGATTCACTAACTTTCTTCTTCCATTCATCTAACAAGAAAAAGTAAATATGATTCACAATATACTTCATGCCCTATGAAAAACTAGCCCATGAATCACAATCTCCCAATAATCAAAACAACTCCACTATCAAATTTACCAAATCAAACATTATTTTGCTACTAACACTTTCTGTTTAAATTATGGATATTTGCAGTTTAAATGATATTATATGTATTATGCAAAAAAAGTTAGGATTTTTTTCCTTGTGCAAAACAATCTACACACACACATACCTATGCTATACATACATATTAGATATATAAATCTTTCTGGAAAATTCATTTCATTTTAACAGTGAAAAGCTAAGTTCATAAGATTGTATTTGTTAGTTCTAAATATCTGTGTTAACAGTATAAAAGTATAGAATAAAAACAGTTCTAAATTTTGTAATGTTCTACTTAAATATTAACTAAATCAACAAAATAATCTAATTTAATATGATCTAATGGTTTGAAGAAATTTGCTGGTTTTTCTTTCTCTTTTTCTTTCATACATACTGTATGTGATTTGAGTCAAGCCAATCTTTATATAGCTTTGGAGCAATACAATACCTTATCTTTGAACTCAAGAGTAAATTAACAAATGAGTAAATTTGCTAAAGCTACATTTGCTGCTGGTTGATGGATTTATATCATATTGCATTTGAAGAAGCAACATTAATTACCAGTGCAAGTTTGAGTTGGTCTAGATTTATAATTCCCCATTTGTTCAATATTTCTTCTTTGTTTCAGTAAAGTTCTTGCAGTAATGATTCCTTGTTCAAGTGCAGTGACAGTCCCACTGAAAAATAGTTTGATAGTCTCTGGCTAAAAATAAACTGTGCGCCAAATGGAATGTCATGCAACAATGACACAGAGCAAAACAGTGTGTGCTATCAAGTTGAAAATAATATAAGTAACTAATCAGTTTGTTTAAAATACAGTGTCAAGAATAAATTGCAAATGTTTCAGCAGAAATATTTGCTTCCATCCGTTGACTGCCCATACATAAGGAAAGGTGAGCAAACTGCCACCAGATCAGTGGTGAGGAATAGACATGGAATTGACCCCCAATAACAAGAATCAGAGAGGTAGCCATGTTAGTCTGGAATTGCAGAAGTTACAAAAAGAGTCCTGTGCCACCTTAAAGACTAATTAAAGTACTGAAGCATAAGCTTCCATGGGCTAATACCCACTTCATCGGATGCATGCAGTGGAAGTATCCAGAAGCAGGAATAAATAAGACGCAAGGACCAGGTTAGAGATGACAAGGTTAGTCCAATCAGGCTGAACCAGCTTGTTCTCTCTAATCAGGGAGGATGAGGTCCTCTTCTAGCAGCTGACCTCATCC